>PVKU01008706.1:0-70515 GCA_004027475.1 Anoura caudifer | reverse complement strand
GGCTGTTACATAGTGAGGGGTGGAGCCTTAGGCGTTCACCAGGGCAGGGCAGCCCAGTCGCTGGGTAGTGACGCTATCTGTCGGGGCGGGGTCCAAGAGGGAACAATGGCGCTTGCTCCGCTCTTTCTCTGATTCCAGTCCCTTTCGCCACTTCCCCTTTGCGTGGATTATCTGCGTGTGAATGTGGGACCACCTAGTCAGCCAGCTGCCTTGCGCAGCCTCACTGGGTCTGCACAGTTGCCACTCCATGTCCGGGGTCTGCTAGCCACCGCCTGTGTGCCTGGGATGTGCCAACTGCTGCTGCCTGCGTGCCCGGTCAGCACCTCCACTTTTTCCTGCCGTGAGTCCGCCCCTCTTACCGGTCTGGATGAATGGTTGTTAGACTTCCTTACAGTTCAATTTTCTCTCAGTTTTGGTTGTTTTCTTGTTTCTAAATCTTTGTTGTCCTTAATTTTGGTTATGAGAGGAGGCACAGTGTGTCCACCTACGCCTTGGCTAGAAGTCGCAATTTTAGGTTCAAGTTTATAATAAAAAGAAGGAAGGGAGTTTCACCACAAATCATGGGGGACAGAGCCATAGCATGCAGCTGGCAGAGGCTTAGGGTGAGCAAACTTGAGCTGTACATTGTAAAGGCTTTAGCATTCTTTCAAAGTTCTTATTAAACTCACTGTTCTTCATGGGACGACAGAGATAGACACCTGTGCATTGCTTAGAAAGCTTCGGTGGTACAGGTCTTCACCTTCTCTCTGTTCTTCCAGCTCTCTTCTCCCCTGAGCACCACACCCCTCCCCCACCTCTGATGCCCTCCTGGAAGCCAGGTGCACTCACTCTGCGCCAGTTGCAGGTGAAGGACGGAGACTCCTGTGTAAGCATCTGTACTTTTAGCAGGGACCCTGACCAAGATAATGAGCAGCACAGAGAACAGAAGTAGGGGTGGCCAAGTTCAGGCCCTTGACAATGGGGACAAGCATGGAGTGAGAAATGGGGAGAGAGAGACAAACCCTGCTGCTCTGGTGGAGGAGTCCTTCGGAAGCCCCACCCCCACTCTAGACAACAGGCAGGCGCTGCCCCATTGTAGAATAACTCATAATCAACGTACTTTCACTCACATGGCAGCATGGGAATAAAAGTGTAAAACATGTCTAAGCCAAGATTGAGAACATGGCTCAGGATATTACCTGGTGCTTAGGGAGGGGCTTCGACCAGCTGTTCCCTCTGGACAGGAGAAGTGGCAATGTTCGCTGTGCCCTGATAGCCATTGGGTCTGGGAGGACCTGTGTCTGGCTTCTGACAGAGCTGTCCACCTGCAAGATGAAGGAGGAGAGCATGGCAGGCCATGGGTCACCTGCATCACCCATGGCCACTGTTGGGGCTGGGACTGGGGCTGGGGTTGGGGCTGGCAAAAGGCTCTTAGAGGGTGTTTCCCACAGGGCTGAGGAACTGAAAGGGGTGCCCAGCCACCAGCATCCTAGGTGTGGGCAGCTACCAGTCCCTCATGGCAAAAGGCAGCCTACTGTGATGCAGAAGATGGCTAAAGCCAAGATCAGGAGTATGGTCCAGGCCATCGCTTGATAGAATTGGCTTTAAAACAAGTCCAGCTTGTTTATAAAAGTGCAGAAACTCATTAGCAGACCTATCAGTATGAGATGAAAACTATGTCAGCATTGGGAGCTCATCCTGGGAAACAGGTAGTTTAGGAAAAGTAAACTTAGCTGGTGTGATAAGGTGATACTTTTATCTGACAGAAATCCTACCTGAGAATTCTTCCTGCAAATTCCACATAAGAACAGAACCACAGACCACATTTCCACAGAGTTCTGTGTTATTCTTTCTCTGGGGTCAGGGAAGGCCTGTGACCTCTGGGTATCCTGGTGTTGCCCAGGTATAGAGGCTGGGAGGGAACTGTGGCCTCCTCTGGCCTATTGGATGGGCAGAGGCCACCAGGAAAAGAAAGGACATGGCATCAGAGAGACTGCAGAGCGTATGAGGGTATAGGAGAGGGGCTGAATGGTACCTAGTTCCGAGCCCTTTGTTGTCCCTTCAGAATAAAATGCACAGAAAATGTAGTAGATGTAAATGCATTTCTTTGGGAAGAGAAAGAGAGGTTGAAAAACGGTCTAAGACTTTCTTAGTTGCTAATCCTTTGGGAATTTTCCTGAGAGCAGATTTTGGCTGCTGTCTACTGCTTTTGGTCATCTGCTCTGGTTCTCTGAGTGTGACACAGGTGAACATGGGTCACAGTAGCCCCCGAGCTGACATAGGTTTCATGAGACTCTCAGGGAGATCCGAGAGAATATCATGTTTATAAAACAAGACCAAGGTGTCCAGGGCACAGAAATATAATATTGGTATAAAACATGATTCCCAAATAAAAACAACATGCAAATATAAGAGGCAACTAATAGAAAGGACATACCTCAAAATCAAATCCCATAGTCTGGAAAGTGAAATCAATGAATTGTAGCAGATCTTGGAAGAGAGAAGTTAAGAAGTGTTAATTTTAAGAGACAATTTAAGTGACATAGAGAACTGAAGTTGGTGACACAATATTAATTGTTAGGTTTTCTGGAAGAGGAAATGGGGAGAATGTAAGAGAAGAAACAAAGAGCCAAAGTGAAGAAAATGCTTGTTTACTTCAAAGAGATTTAAGACTTTAGACCCAAAGTATGCTCCAAGAGCCAGACAGGAATAATGAAAAAAAGAAATAAGATTATGTACAACGTAGATGGATACCTCAAAGTTGAAAATGACTTCAGATTTTGTAGAATTTAAAACAGAGTAAGTCTTCAAGTTCTGAGAGTTTTTAAAAATTCTCACTGGAAGGAATATTTATTGATTTTAGAGAGGAAGGGGGAGAGAGAGAGAGAGAGAGAGAAAGAGAAACAACATCTATGGGAGAGAGAATCATCAATCTGTTGCCTCCCATATCCACCCCAACCGGGGATTGAGACCACTACCTTTTTGGGGTGTGAGATAACTGGCCAGGGCAAGTTCTGAGAGTCTTTTGAACTTAAAATAGACACAGCCAAACTTGCTAAAATGTGAGAGCAAACTGAAAGATCTTGAAATACGTGAGGCTCAAAGTACACAGAAAAGTTTCACCCATTGAATCTGAAAATTACCCACAGCAGTGAGCAAATAAATCTACAAATATGTTGGAAACAAATCTACAAGAAAATCAAGTTGAAACAACAATGTCTGATGACAGAGCTATGAGTCTGCAGGCACACTTGGTCAGAAAGCATAGTGACAAAAAGATGACAAAAGTCAAAACGTGGCTCCAGGCAAACATATACGCACCACACCCACTTCCCCCACCCTGTTTCCTGGGATACAGGTCTGTGGGCACTGGCTGAAGTACAACCCGTTCCAGGCTCTGTGCTGGGCTCCCTCAGGCTCTGTAGTGGCCTATGGGATCTACTTGGATTCTTCAGGAACAGGGCTGCATTGCCATCCCTGCCCTAAGGTGCTATACACCTTGATCCACTCCTGCCTCCAGGATCTGCACTCACCTCCATTAATAAAAACCAAGGGTTCCTTTCACCTAGTTTGAAAAAATGTGCAAAGGGAAAATGTGTATTATCTAGTTCAAATTCTCATCTCTTGGGAGACCAGATCATATTAATTTAAAAAAACTGGAACCTGGCTGTTAATAAATGTGGCACTTTCTATTTCCTTTTGGGGTGAAATGGGACCATTTCTGAACCTGAATCATTGGTGTCCTACTAGATCTTAGACTATCTTTTCGGACCTCCAGAGGTCAAACTTGTTAGTCCCCTGGTGAGCACAGAAGTACAAATGAAGCACTTAACCTCCCTTGAAGCCAAAACACACTCTTCCTTTTTCAACTACCAGAGATGTCCTGAATGAACAAAAAAGCATACACACTCTTGTTCAGCCCAGACCCAGCTGAGGAGGATCCAACCAGGACCTCAGAACCTTCCTGGTTTACATGGCAACAACAGAGTTTAAGGTATCTCATAAGGCCCAATCCTCTAGACAGGCTAATTGCCAGTAGTGGGGGAGGGGAGTAGGGACTGCAGCAGACCTTGTGGAGACTCTGAGGGTAAGGTGCAGGGGGCCTCACACGGGATGGGGTGGTGGGCAGTACCACCCTTCAACATCTGTACTTGAGTCCGCTTTATGTGGTCCTCAGTTTTGACGAGGATATTTCCTATCACGGCTCCTCAGTGGCAAAGCAGTTGATTTATGGCCACTCCCAGCCACCTGACCTCTTGCTTCAACAGCTTATGGTGGCTAGTGAGTAGATTTCAACTTTCCTCATCACACTTGACCCCATCAGCTGTTTGTCCTCCAGGAGCCAAGACTCCCACTTTCTGTCCAGGGTGTGGATACTTTAGGGTCAGACCTGGGGACTATGGCACAGACAAGGCTATTCAGCCCATATGGCCCTGGGGGCTGCCCTCTTGGTGGCCACAGGAGAAGAGTCAGGGAGTGAGGGATATGTGAACACCTTGTGCTGAGTTGATAGTCACGTGATGGGCAGAGGTTTTTTTTTTTTTTTTAACTTTTCAAACAGTAATTTGTTATAGATGCCACAATAACCATTTTTCCTCATGCTATTTCTTCAAATTTTGTTTCTTTTTAGTTAAAGTACATCCTTTAATCTTTCCTTTAGTGAGGACCTTTAGATAGTAATGTTTCTTGATTTTTGTTCTTTTTATTAAAAATTATTTTATTGATTATGCTATTACAGTTGTCCTGATTTTTTCCCCTTTGCCCCCTTCCACCCAGCAACCTCCGCCATTGTTTATGTCCATGCATCATGTGTATAAGTTCTTTGGCTACTCCATTTCCTATACAATGATTTACATTCTCATGGCTATTCTGTAACTACCTATTTGTACTTCTTAATCCCCTCACTTCTTCACATATTCCCTTCCATGCCCCTCCCATCTGGCAACCATCAAAATGTTCTCTGTATCCATCATTCTGTCTCTGTTCTTCCTGTTTGCTTAGTTTGATTTTTAGATTCAATTGTTGATAGATATGGATTTATGATTTTATTGTTCATAGTTTTGATCATCTTCTATTTCTTAAATAAGTACCTTTAACATTTCATATAATAATGGTTTGGTGATAATGAACTTTTGTTTTTTTCTTGCCTCGAAGGTCTTTATCTACCCTTTGATTCTAAATGATAGCTTTGCTGGGTAGAGTAATCTTGGCTATAGGTCCCTGCTTTTCATGACTTTGAATATTTTTGCCAGTCCCTTCTAGCCTGCAAATTTTCTTTTGAGAAATCAGCTGACAGTTTTATTGGAACTCCCCTGTAGGTAACTAACTTCTTTTCTCTTGCTGCTTCTAATAGTCTGACTTTATCTTTAACCTTTGGCCTTTTAATTACGACGTTGATGTGACTTGGAGTGGGCCTCTTTGCATACATCTTGTTTGGGACTCTCTGTGCTTCTTGGATTTGCATGTTTATTTCCTTCACCAAATTAGGGAAGTTTTCTTCCATTAGTTTTTCCAATGGATTTCCAGTTTCTTGCTCTTTCTCCTCTTCTGTCACCCCTATGATGCTAATGTCGGACATCTTGAAGCTGTCCCAGAGACTACTAATATTATCCACATGTTTGGATTCTGTTTTCTTCTTGTTATTCTGATTGATTGTTTATTGCATCCTTATGTTCCAAGACATTGATCTACTTCTTGGCCTCATCCACTCTACTATTGTTTCCCTGTAAATTGTTCTTTATTTCAATTAGTGTATCCTTCATTTCTGGCTGGGTATTTTTTATGCTGCTGAGATCCTCACTAAGTTCCTTGAGCATCCTTATAACCACTGTTTTGAACTCCATGTCTGCTAGATTGCTTATCTCTGTTTTGTTTAGCTCTTTTCCGGAGTTTTGATCTGTTTTTTCATTTGAGCCATGTTCCTTTGTCTCCTCATTTTGGCAGCCTCCCTGTGTTTCTTTCTGTGTATTAGATGGAATTGCTTTGATTCCATGTCTTGGTAGTGTGACCTAATGTAGTAGTAGTCCTGTAGGGTCCAGTGGTACATCCTTCCCTATCACTCATGCTGGGTGCTCGAGGTACACCCTTTGTGTGGGCTAAGTACACCCTCCTCTTATAGTCGAGGATTTGTTGCAGTTGGCAAATCAATGGGAGGGATCTACCCAGGCCAGTCAGCTGCAAAAACTAGCTGTGACCACTGACCACCAACCTCTGCCCTCCATGGAGGGTCAGCTGTGCAGGGGCAGGTGATGGTTCTCTGACATGGTCTGTAGCTGGGTGCAGTGGCCCTGGGTTTCCAGGGTGGTGCAGGCCAAGGCCAGCCTCCATCTGTGTTTTGCCTGGGCCCACCCTGCCTGACCTCTAAAGCAATCTCAGATGGCTACTACTTTTACTGGGCTTGGAGATTCCCAGATGAAGCCAAACTGTGAATCCAGGCTGGCTGCTGCTAGTGCTGGGCCTGAGGCTCACTGTGGCCAGCTGTTGCTTGTTTGAGAGGATTTAGAAAGTTGTGAAGCATGAGCCAAGACTAACCATTCATATGGATAAGCAACTTGGGTGGGCTCATAAGTGGGGTGGAATCTCTGGGGATCTCCAAGGCAGGTCAAACGTGTTAGTCAAGTTGATGGAGTCTCAGATATGGGACCAGCTTGCTGGCTCTGTTGGAGCAGGGTTAACAAAGGGACAATGGCCTCTGCTCGCCTCAATGCCTGGCACGTCAGTTTCTCCCTGGATTCCACTGGTGCCTTTCAAGTGGCTAACCCTGTGCTAGAGCTCAGAGGGAGTGAGCCTTAGTGGGTGAGTACATGTGTGGGTTCTTTAAGACGAACTGCTTGGGGCTCCAGAAGTTTCTTCCACGGACTCAATGCCTGTCTGTGTTTGTAGCCAGAAGTTGTGGGGACTTATCTTCCTGGCACTGGAACCTTGGGTTGGGGAGCCTGGTGTGGGGCTGGGACACCTCGCTCCTGAGATATCCCTCCCAAATTTTTATCCACCACACATGGGTGTGGGACCAGCCTCTTTTGCATTTGCACCCCTCCTAATAGTCTGGATAGTACTAACAATCTGATAGAAAGAACTCACATATTGACAGTTTCTTTGTAAACATATTGCAAGCACCAGCAGTTCCATTGTGGTTGTACAAGAAACAGCCTTGGCCATGACTTCAGGTGACACATATCAGCCACATGCAGGAATTTGCCTGGTACTGACTAGCTTCATGATGCTGACATTAGAGATCCATATCAGGACCAGCAAGGATACTGCCTGCCTGTCCACAGCCTCGTCCCCTGATCTCTTTGTTCTCCTTGTCCCTCTTGCTCCTTATAAAAATCCCTGCCTGCACTGAGATGGGAAAATGGGTTTTGAGATGAGAATCCCTCATATTCCAGGTTGCTGGCACCTGAAAAAAAAAAAAAACCAACCAAAGAAACGGTTTCCTTCACAATAGCATCTGCCTCTTGAATACTGGCTTTTGCATTCAGTTACATGAGCACTGCTGGGAGTCTGTGAAGAAGAAAAGTTTCTTTGTAGAACTTCTTTAGAAGCTGAGTTTTAAAAATAGCCCAAGTGCTCTTCATAACATGAGAACTTTTCTCTGCTTCAGAGACCATCTTGTGGCTGCTAGGGGCTCACCACAAGGTCTCTATATGGGGAACTTTGACAGGCAGGATGCTCACAGATTTCTTTCTTTTCTGCCAACCATTAGTCCTCCTGCCCCTCCTGCTGGGCAGAAATAGCCTCAGTTTTCTAATCTGTAAAATGGGAATAATAATAACATACCTCAAGGGTGTTTTCCTTTTGAGAACTGAGCCTTGACTATCTTTAGCTCTATTCTCATCTACTCATGTGTCCTCATTTGAATCCTGAATCAACAGTTCTCAGAATAATTCAGGTTTGGATGTGTGTGGTAGGGGTGAAGTGGTCAATGGTTTAGAACTTTGTGGAACGTTTGGAGATGTCACATCAATTGTCGGCACAAGTGTGAGAAGCTCAACCACAGAGCTGTCCTGTGAAGGCAGGACTGGGGGAAGGGGAGGTTATGCCCATGAGTCTGCTCACAAGAGAGGTGATGAGAAGAAGTAACCATGAGGGAAAGACTTCAGGAGCCCTGGAAAAGAAGAAGGGGGAGATTTCTTTTTGGCCCATAAGTCTCTGTGGAAGGGGAAATCACAAAACTGACCACTGTGTAATTGACCACAGCTGTATCATATACCTGTTTTCAAATGCTGGTGAGATCAATTGAAAAGAGAAAGGCAAGGAGACAACATATAACCTGAAATTAAGCCGTGGATAATGAAAGTACCAGTTACTCTTGGGGAGTATCTGTTTCTAACTGACTTTTTGCTAGAACTGGCAGGTATAAGCAAAAACAGCAACACCAAAGCATAAGTTACTTTTTGTGAAGAATAATTGAACATTCAGGATATTTTTTGTTGACATTTATGAAAGGCCAAGTGCTAACTGAGGTCTCTCCACCTTGAGATTTGTTTAGTGGCCACATCCCTCTATTCTACATTCTGTAGGAGGCCTCAGAAGTCTGATCGCTCAGGACACGGGAAATCTGGCCACTGTTGGCTCCCACACCAGCACTCATTGAGCTCTCAGACTCCCTTGAATCTCAGTTCCCACAGTTGTCCTCATCCCTCTCCTCTGTACAAACCCAAATGTGGAACTCATCCCTTGTGTGTGAATCCCACACCCCAAAACCATTGCCCAAGATACTAGGTGTATTACAAAATATTGCAAGTTCAGTGTCACAGGGACTGAGAGTAGATGTGCTGATTGCACCTGCATGTTCTCTTCATCTTCCCCTCCTGCCCATTTCCAGGGCCCCTTACCCCAAGCCTGCCCTCCTTCACAGACATAATTTCTCTTCCCTACATCACTACTCTCTCCCCACTCACTCACCTCCTCACTTGGCTCCCCATTGGCCCCTTCCTCAGCCTCCCACTCCCTACTAAGGTTAAACCTTCCTTTTGCTCATTGCAAATTCAGTAATGTCCTTGCTAAAATAAATGGCTCTCTCCTCCACCAATTTCTATGAGTGCAAAGAAAAAGTATCTTTTTCTCATCAAAAATATCAGTTGTTCCCCTTCTCTATAGAATGCAGAACAAAGAAAACAGGCATTCATTTTGAATAGGCATTTTTTTTCTGTTTCTTCAGTAAGTAAAAAGTAAACACTATTTAAAAATGCAACAACACATTATTTGTTCCTAAAGAACACTTGCTGTGCCATATTCACCTTAATATAATGTTAAGACCTTTGCTCTTTCTCTCTCCTCAAACCTGGCCTCTTCCTTCCCACACCTGCTCTTCTCCTTCTTCTCTCATCTCAGGCGGTGTCCTCTTCTGCTCTCTTCTTCATCCATCAGAGTGCTCTCTTGTTTAAGACCAAGGTCTGTAAGTTTAGTACCTAAGTTTACTTCTATGTAATTTATTGTTTCAGGTCTTATATGTAGGTCTTTGATCTATTTTGAATTAATTTTTGTACATGGGAACAAACTGTAGTCTAGTTTCATTTTTTGGCAGGTGGCTTTCCAATTTTCCCAGCACCATTTATTGAAGAGAGTTTCTTTTATCCATTGTGTGTGTTTGGTTGTTTTGTCAAATATCCATGTATTACTGGGTGTATTACTGGGCTCTCAACTGTTTCATTGGTCTGTGTGTCTGCTTGTGGACCTTGGTCTTAGAGAGGTTTTTATGAATTTGACCTCAATGGCAAGGGAAGTAAAAGCAAAAATAAATAAGTGGGACTATATCTAACTAAAATCTTCTGCAGAGCAATAGAAACCATCAAGACCCCCAAAAGTCAACCAACAAAGTGGGAGATTTTTGCAAATGACACCTCTTGTGAGAGGTTAATATCTAAAACATACAAAGAACTCATGCAACTCAACAGCAAACAAGCAACCCAATTAAAAAATAGATGGGTAGGGGACCTGTACAGACACCTCTCCCAAGAAGACATACAAATAGCCAACAAATATATGAAAAGATGCTCAACTTCACTAGCTATTAGGAAAATGCAAATCAAAATACTATGAGATACCAACTCATACCTATTAGAATATCTATTATCAACATGACAAGTAAAAACAAGTGTTGGAGAGGTTGTGGAGAAAAAAAGAACCCTCATTTACTGCTGGTGGGATTGTAGGCTAGTACAGTCACTATGGAAAACAGTATGGAGGTTCCTCAAAACATTAAAAATAGACTTACCATATGACACAACAACTCCTTCTTCTAGTTATCACCTGAAAAATTTGAAAACATTTACTTGCAAAGATATGTACAGCCTCTTTTTTTTTGTGATAGTATTTACAATGATGAAAACCTGAAAACAACCAAAGTGTCCCTTGATAGAAGATTGTATAAAGAAGATACAGTACATATATACAATGGAATATTAATCAGCTTTAAGAAAAGAGGAAATACTGCCATTCATGACAACATGAATGGATCTTGAGTATATTATGTTAAGCCAAATAAGTTGGATGGAAAAAGTTAAGAACCACATGATTCATTCAAATGTGGGATGTAAAACTGAAGGCAACAAATAAACAAAGAAGAGAAACAAACAAAAGCTCATAGACAGAGACAATAGTATGATAATTACCAGAGGTTAAAGTGGATGGGGCACATAGTAAAGGAAGCCAATTATATGGTAATAGAAGATTTGATTTGGGTGATAAACACATGATGCAATATGCAGGCGATGGATTATAAAATGGAAAACTTCAAACCTATATAATGTTATCCCAATAAATTTAATAAAAGAATACCATTTTGCCAACTCCCAGATTATGTCTCCCCCATGACAACCACCTGGTCTCCCATGCTGGTCATCCTATTTATTTTTTTGTACTCTTTGCTTCATTATTTCACACATTTGTCTTTTTTATTTCAAAAGGACTGCTTAAGGTTACAATAATTTTAAGCCTTGAGGTCTCCTAAATATATATATATACCAGCAGTGGTGTGTCCTTGGGTAAATGACCCCACTGGTCCAAGTGTCAGTTTCCTCACCTATAAAATGGAAATGAAAATAATACCTTCCTCATAAGTGATGTTGTGAGGATTAAAAAAGATTATATTTCAAAGAGCTAAGCACAGTGTTGACACATGGGCAAGTCTCAAAAAATGTCAGCTTTTACTATGCTGTGGATTATGATCAAGATGGAAGGCATGGGTTAGGCCAAGAAGAGGGAGAGAATTGATCAAATCAGTGAACTAATTGATTTGCCAAGCAAGGGAAACAGCTTTGACAGATATCTGAATTATTGTAGATCAGAAAAAAAGCCTGGTTATAAGCTTGACTTTTTAGCTTGTCAGTTTTTGATGGCTTGTTTTGCAGACTATATAATTTCTTGGGAGATTGTTCTAGCCACAAGGAGAAGCAGTGTGTCCCCTCGACAAAGACCACACTTGAGCAACAGTAAGAATAGGAAGTGAAGACAGTGCTTAGTTCACTGAGATGGAAGGGGAATTCTTTCACAGGTCATTGCAATTCCCCAAACTGGAAACTTGAACAAGTAGCCAGAAGGTTCAAAGGGGACCTCTGCTTGTCAACCCATGGCAGCCTGGCTGGGTTTCACACAATCTGATAGACTCTGAGGGTATCACTCTGAGCTTCTGTTGTGGCCAGGCTAGCATGTTACTCCTGTCCTGACTCATAAAACCACTCATGACAGCACCTTTTCCTGAAGCTTCTCAGTACAAGTCCCCCCCCCCCAAGGGCTAGATAATGACAAAACTTATAACCAACAGTTATTAAACATGTACTAGGTATGAACTGCTGTGTTATTATGTCATGATAGCACCCCTATGAGGTGCATACATCCATTGTTCCTTTTTTACTGAAGAGGGGACCAGGAAGTGACATTTGGATAAATTGCCCAAGATCACATTTTGTAAGTAGTAAAATGGAAACACAAGCTCCATGGCTCCAAAGCCCACATTCTTACTATTGAATAATGGAGAATGAGCAGATCACATAATTTAGGGTCAGGATCAGTGTTAGAGTTGACAGGTTAAATAAGTGCCTATGTGGTATGATTTGAGAGGTACAAATGACTCTTTATTTAAAATAAGCAAATGACAATGGAAATGTCATCCATATTTTCTGAAATTCCTGTATGGCTCATTTCTTTAGATCAACATCTGAAGACCCTATGCAAATGTTGTCTGCTCAGGAAAGAAATGATGTCTATTAAATATGTACTATGTGTCAGGTAACTGTGCCAGGGCTCCTGGGTGATTCTTGAGCACATCTAAGTTTGAGAAACTTTGCTCTACAGGACATCTCCAGACTCTCTGCTCCAAACATCACCCCATGTAGGTCACCAAAACTCTCTTTTCATTCCTGAACTCAACACTCACTTTTCTGGTAATCTTACAATATATCTAATCAGCCAGCCTCAATCTCAAACCTCCTTTTAAAAATTGAAACCAGATTATCTCTGCGTTCATTCTAGTCAATGTAGGCCCTATCTTTCTATCACCTGAGCTGAAAAAAACTCAGTCACCCTGAGTGCTCCCTTCAACTTGATAGAACCAATTAAGTCCTACAGATTCTGCCTTCGGAAGGCTCCTTGAAATAGCCTTTCTCTGCTTTCCACTCCTGAGGTCCAAGTTCATGTCAGCACCTTTGTTGCCCACCCTGCCTGCCACTAGCACTACTGGGACCCGCTGTGCTGACAGGCCCCTGCCTAGTCTCCTAGTCTCTCCCTATCTTTGCCCCTCACCACAACACTGAAGCTCTGATCACATAATTGCTATGAACATGTAAAGGCTGCCCACCCCTCAAATCCTTCAATCACTGAAGGCTGTCCACAGTGCGGCAATAACTTACCCCATACCATCTTCTCCGACTCCCAGGGAAGCCCTGACTCTTCCTGTCCACACCACAGCTCAGGCAGTTGTCTCCTTTGGAGTGTTCTTTCCATTCTCTTCACACAAACATGCCTTAATTTTTATTGAGACCTTCTCAAAGGCACACTTTTGCAAAGGTTTTGCTGGTCATTCTTGAGCAACTCTGAACTAGGACAGAAAACAGCATGGGGGTGGGACACCTGCACCTGAATCCAGGCTCTCCACTGAGCAGCTGGGTGGTAACAAAGAGACCATCTCTACACAATGGATTAAAATGGAGGAGTAGGTCAAGTCAGGCAGACTTAAAGGCTAAAGCACCATGTGTCTGAATGTCAGCTCTGCCCATTGCTACCTACATGGCTATAGTCAGAGTCTCTTGACTGCAATTTGATTTTCTCATCTGCAAAAACGGGAACAATAGTATTTCTTTTAGAGAACTTTTGTGAAGAGTAGAATTAACAAATATAAAGTGCTTAGTACACGACCATCAACAATGGTATTGATGATGTATTTAGTTTGTTCCCCATCCTACAAAGCATCGTACACCTTTACTGTGATCATCTCCTGCAGCTGTTTCAACCTCCCTTAAAGAGTTTATCTTTCTTTGACATGTTTTCTACTTATTTCAAGACAGTCTGTCCTGTTGACTAAACTTCAAGCTTCCTGGCTCCGGGACTGTTTCCCTCTTACCTTTGTATCTATTGTAGGAGCTAGCACAGTGCCCAACACACTCAGGAAATGTTGGATTCGTTAAATTTGAGGAGGAAAAGGAGCCTCACACAGGTGTGGAGCACAGGAGGGGTTGTCCTTTGAGGCACTGCAGAGGGGACCTCCAGGACAACCTGGGGGAAACCTGAGAATAGTGTACACCTGACAAGACACAGAACAGCTGACAATCAAGGGTTATCTTCAGTTTGCCCACCTAGGGGTAGTAAGAGGTGTTCTGCAGTGTAGTGTGATATGCATGAAGAACAGAATCTTCAGTCACCTAAGTTTAAGTTCAAATTTGGGTTCTGCCCTAAGTAGCATTCTGAGTCTCAGTTCACTCTTCCATAAGACTAATAAGAACATTACTAACTCCAGAGAGTTTTTGAGAAGATTACGTGGATGTGAAGTGCCTTGCAAAAAGATGACTGAGAGATTAAGGGAAAATGACCAATGGGCAGAATTAACCCAACTTCTAATCCCATAGAACCCCACCACATTACACCATCTCTCTGGTTATAGGAAATTCCCTTCACAGTCTCTGCCCTCCCATGGGCTATTAACACAGATGCAAACCACTGGAATGATGGTCTAAATCATGTATCATAACCATCTGCATTCACATTCCCTTACGGCAAGAGACACAAGTCTATTCTCTGTGACTGTGGGTAGAGCCATGCAGGGCACATGGGCTGCCATCCACAATACTTAGATCCCAAAGAGAGCTGAGAGTCCTACAGTGATTATTGCCAAGTTAACACTGAAGGAAACTTCAAATACAGGCTTGTCTGATTCCAAAATCCAAGCTCTCTTCTTGAGGCTATATTTCAAAGGTGAGGAAGACATAGTCCCAATTCTTGGGAAGCTCTCAGTCTAATCTCCAGTTTTTTAAAAAATATATATTTTATTGATTATGCTATTACAGTTGTCCCATTTTCTCCCCTTCCCTCCACTCTGCTCACCCTCTTCCACCCACATTTTCCCCCTTTAGTTCATGACCATGTGTCATACTTATAAGTTCTTTGGCTTCTACATTTCCCATACGATTCTTACCCTCCCCCTGTCTATTTTCTACCTACCATCTATGCTACTTATTCTCTGTACCTTCCCCCCCCTCTCCTCCTCCCACTCCCCTGTTGATAACCCTCCATGTGATCTCCATTTCTTTGGTTCTGTTCCTGTTCTAGGTATTTGCTTAGCTTGCTTTTGTTTTTGTTTTAGGTGTGGGTGTTAGTAGTTGTAAGTTTGCTGTCATTTTACTGTACATGTTTTTTATCTTCTTTTTCTTAGATAAGTCCCTTTAACATTTCATATAATAAGGGCTTGGTGATGATGAACTCCATTAACTTGACCTTATCTGGGAAGCACTTTATCTGCCCTTCCATTCTAAATGAAAGCTTTGCTGGATAGAGCAATTTTTGATGTAGTTCCTTGCCTTTCATGACTTGGAATACTTCTTTCCAGTCCCTTCTTGCTTGCAAGGTCTCTTTTGAGAAATCAGCTGACAGTCTGATGGGAACTCCTTTGTAGGTAACTGTCTTCTTATCTCTTGCTGCTTCTAGGATTCTCTCCTTCATTTTAATCTTGGTTAATGTAATTATGATGTGTCTTGGTGTGTTCCTCCTTGGGTCCAACTTCTTTGGGACTGTCTGAGCTTCCTGGACTTCCTGGAAGTCTATTTCCTTTGCCAGATTGGGGAAGTTCTCCTTTGTTATTCGTTCAAATAAGTTTTCCATTTGTTGCTCTTCCTGTTCTCCTTTTGGTACCCCTATAATTCAGATGTTGGAACGTTTAAAGATGTCCTGGAGGTTCCTAAGCCTCTCCTCATTGTTTTGAATTCTTGTTTCTTCCTTCTTTCCTGTTTGGTTGTTTCTTTCTTCCTTCTGGTCCACTCCATTGATTTGAGTCCCATTTTCCTTCCCATCACTATTAGTTCCGTGTACATTTGCCTTTATTTCACTTAGGGTAGCCTTCGTTTTTTCATCTAATTTGCAACCAAATTCAACCAATTCTGTGAGCATCCTGATCACCAGTGCTTTGAACTGTGCATCTGATAGGTTGGCTACCTCTTCATCGCTTAGTTGTATTTTTTCTGGAGCTTTGATCTGTTCTTTCGTTTGGGCCATTTTTTTCTTTTTTTTCTTGATGTGCCTGTTATGTAGTGAAGGGTGGAGTCTTAGGTGTTCACCAGGGCGGGTCAACCCAGTCACTGAGTTGTGACACTGTATGTGGGGGAGGGGTCTGAGGGAACAATGGCTCTCTCTGGGCTCTCTCTCAGATTCCAGTCCCTTCCGAAGCTTCCCCCAAGCAAACTGGGCCCTTCTGGTGCTGATTTCCATGAAGATGGGCTTGCATACATTCTAGGGCCCTGTGGGTCTCTCCAACGAACTCTCCTGTGAGGCTGGGAGTCTCTTCTGGCAGCTTGACACCCACAGGTGTTTTCAATTGGTGTTTTGAGGCTTTATTTCCTGGCGCTGGGACCTTGGGTTGCTCGGTCTGTCTTGCTCCCCAGTTTTGCCTGGTTTATCTGCGTGTGAATGTGGGACTGCGTGGTCTGCCAGCTGCCTTGCGTGCTGTGCCCCTCCACAATCTGCTCTCTGGGTCTGCCTGCTGCTGCCTTGTGGGCCCAGGCTCTGTCAGCCACCGCTTTTTTTGCCGCAACCCCTTTCCTCCCAGCCACTGGACTCTGCCCCTCCTACCGGTCTGGATGAATGTGTCTACTTTAACTCCTTGGTTGTTGGACTTCCATACAGTTCAATCTTCTGTCAGTACTGGTTTTTTTTTTATGCCTAAATTCTTGTTGTTCTTATTTTGGTTGTGCAAGGAGGCACAGTATGTCTACCTACACCTCTATCTTGGCCAGAAGTCCCTAATCTCCACTTTTGAAGAAGAAATGAATTGATTGATATAATCAGAAGAAGAAAACACTGCATTCCCTTAATGACCAAAAATGCCCTCAAAAGCTCTATTGATAAGTCATGTCCTACTGACTCCTATTAGCTGAAGATACACTCACCCTGCCCTTTTATTTTAACTTCTAAATGGAGAACAGACAAAGATCTGACAAAAATCTCTCCCCAAGTCTGTTTTCCAGGAATTTGTAATTTGGAGAAAAAAAAAAAAAAGAGACATGGGTAGGAAAAGGATGTTGCTGTCTTAGAGCTGGATTAAAGCTGTAGAAAGCCAAGTAACTTGAGCCAAGAAGCTGTTGTGAGATTTCTAAATCCCATTATACATACAGAGTTAGTGTGTGAATATGATGCTTCATGGTGTGGGAATCTGATTTACTTTATTTAAACATTTTTTAACTTAACAGAAAGAAATCTGATTTCTTAAAAGAAAAATACCCCTGTTAGCACCAGCATGCATACAAAGGGAGGTTGCAACACCTCATTGCTCTGAGGGGCTGAAAGGACACCAGGAGAAAGACCACTGATTCTACTGGGGTAGGGTGTGACCCCATGGTTTTTAAAAAATATTTTAAAATTCATATATGTACAATAAAACCCATTATTTGTTGACACATTTTGTCATTTAGCATTCTATTATATAAAGGTAGCATAATTTGTTTTGTAATTCTCCTGAGGAGTGGAATAACTGGGTATAGAGGTTTTTAACTTTAAAGAGAAGTTTAGTCATGTGTAATAAAGCAGTTGCACTCTAAAATGAAGAATAATCATTTTTTTCCCCAGGACAAAAGTATGTGTAAGAGTGACATTGATTTATGTTTTCTGTTGATCTTCTTCATGTCTGGCTTAGTTGAAGACAGCTGCAGGATCTGGACAGACTGACCAGACAGACCATCCAGTCTTTTGCAGCATCACATTGGGTAGTCTCAGAAAAATGCCACTGTATACTAGTGAGAGAATGAGAGTTAAACAGGTAAATAATGTCTGGGTGCTACTATGAAATAATTGGGACCTTAGTGACTTCCTGAAGGAGTCTCAGGGAATTCCAGGGTTCCCAGACCACACTTTGAGAACCACCAATGTGTAAGATCATTTTGATTAAAAAAAAAAACAAAACCCAAAACTTTTTCAATTTGTGAATAAAGATCATGCCCAAAAGGAGATTGCATATCACCTCCATCACATGAGCAAAAATTAGAATCTTAAAATATCAAGTGTGTCTCAGGATGTGAGACAGCAGGAACATTCCACCTTTGCTAACAGGTATATGAACAGGGTCAACCACTCTGTTAGACAGGACCAAAGTTCTCTTTTTAAAATATATATATTTTAGCCCTGACTGGTATGACTCAGTGACCTGTGAACTGAAGGGTCACTGGTGCAATTCCCAGTCAGGGCTCATGCCTGGGTTGCAAGCCAGGTCCCTGGTTGGGGGCGTGTGAGTGGCATCCAACTGATGTTTCTCTTTCATATCAATGTTTTTCTCCCTCTTCTCCCTCCCTGCCTGTCTCTCTGGAAAGTAAGTAAGTAAAATCTTTATATACACACATGTATTTTGTTTATGCTATTGCAGTTGTCCCAAGTTTTCCCCCTTTGCACCCTTACCTGGGACCCCCATTCCCTCCAGCATTCCCCCCACTTAGTTCAAGTCCATGGGTCATGAATATAAATTCTTCAGCTACTCCATTTTCTATACTATTCTTAACATCTCCCTGTTCTGTATTTACCAATTTGTATTGCTTAATCTCTGCACCTTTTCCCCCATTCTCCCCTTCCCAACTGATAACCCTCTGAATGATCTCCATATCTATGATTCTGTTCCTGTTCCACTTGTTTGCTTAGTTTATTTTTTAGATTCAGTTGGTGATAGTTGTGAATTTATTGCCATTTTAATGTTCATAGTTTTGATCTTCTGTCGCTCCAACCCCACTGGTTTTTAAGCTAGAAGTTATGGGGACTTATCTTCCTGATACTGAAACCCAAGGCTGTGTTGCCTGATGTGGGGCTGGGATCCCTGCTCCTGAGGTATCCCTTCTGATTTTTATCCACCACACATGGATGTGGGACCACCTGTTCTGTGTCTCCATGTCTATCCATGCCTCTCTCCCTCTGAGCCTCGAGTGTCTCCACATCTCTGCTCCTCCTACCCATCTGGATGAATGTGGCTTTGTTAAATTCTTGGTTGTCAGATTTCCATGCAGCTCATATTTCTGACAATTCTGGGTGATGTTTGTTTTGTAGTCTAGTTGTAATTTTTGCTGTGGCTGTGCATGTAGTTGTGTAGTTGTAGCAAGGCATGTTTCCCTACACCTCCATCTTGATTGGAAGGCAGCCCCATGATTTCACACTGATCTGTTGACTTGAGAGAGAGAGTTTACATGTGACACTGATTTTCAGCATTTAAGGTGCCTAAGATCCTCACTTTGCCACCATTACTTCCTGACAGGTTAAGGACCAGAATGAAAAAAATAGAGGTCTCTAGTGCTTAAATGGACAGCACATGATAGAATATTAGAACTGGAAGTAACCCTGAATATTTAAAAACTGAGGTGCAAATAGGGGAAGACACATTGTCTAAGGTCATACAGCCAGCTAATGGCAGGAACCATGTTCTCTTAGCAGCAATTCAGCACTCTTTCCACTGCATCAAACTCTAGAATAATAATTCCTAGCATTGGTGGGAAATGAAGAGGCTCATGCATAGGTTCCAAAGCAGCCACAGCACTCCTGACCTTCCTCATGAATTCTTAGTCCATCCCTTCCTAGGCTGGTGTAGGGAAATTCATATTCCAACATCCTTGAAGAGAAGAACCATGCCTTCATTTTAAAAATATTTTCCCAGTACACTCTCACCTTTCACTTCTTTCAAACACCACACCTTTCATAGAATGGGTAGTGGGAGCTGGGGGGCATGGACCACTATGCTCAAGTCCAGTATGTTGATAATGTTAATTAAGCAAATGTAAAATAAAAGAATAAATAAATCACCTATATTTTCTTTTTTACAATTTAAATTAATATCCCCCAAAATTTATAAAAATGAGTGAGTTTTTCATGTATAAATGCAAGGAAAAAGCATTTCATTTTTATAATATATAATTTTTTTACATATTCATATTATGTTTTCTATCCTTAAATATTTTATACATTTGCTTATGTATGTCCTATATTTTTAATATTTATTCCTAAGTATTTTCTTTAATTAAAAAAATCAAACTTACAAAAAAGATCAAAGAAACACCTCATTTACCTTTTATTCTAGATTGATCACATTTTGCCATATTTGCACACTCTCTTTCTCTTACAAAGCATTGGAACATTAGTTACACAGATCAGATCACTTCACCTCTAAAAACTTCTGCCTGTACATCTCTGAGAACAAGAACATTCTCCTATATAACCACAATACCATTATCACATCCAAGAAATTTAAAACATGACATAACTTTTTAAAAATGTAACAACTCAGAGCAGAATATGTTGAGAGAAAACCAAATGTTCACAGCCTAGAAAAAAAAGTAACCTCATGTTTCTTCAATCAGGTTGATTTGAATCACAGTCTTGATTTTGCCTTAATGCCCCTCTGAGGTTCTGCTATAGCCTTCATTACCCGCCCTCCCCACCCTGCAGACATTGAACTTCTCACATCTTACACACTGAGACTCTAAAGGAACAAGGTCAGGTGAGGCTACATCTTTTCTCATTCAGATTCTGGTTTCTAGATCTCATCATAAATCCTGAAATACTGATATTAGACTAGTTTTGAAGATGTCTGGGAACTGGAAGAAAACAAGACAATTCTGGTTGCTTTAAAAAAAATATGCAGCTTCCATGTTGTGGAAGCCACTTGTTTCAAATTCAAACACAGAGCACAGCTTCATGAATATGTGTTTTTCACATTAATATGCTCTGCCTTCTAAGTGGCATATGTAATCAAGGGTGCTAATATTTCTCCCAGTTTCCAGTAAATTCCCCCTTGGGCCCCACTTAGCTGGTTGTGAGAAACTACAGCTGAGTGATAAGGAGACTCACAGTGATGCCAACAGAAAAGAAAGAACAAATACGTAGAAAAGAACACAGACACTTAATTTGAAAATGACAACTAGAAACATGAAAAAATGTAGGTTATTTATTAAGATAAAGAGACTAGCAACTTTTTAAGAAGTTAACAAAGCTGCCACAGGGACAAAGAAGTAACTTGTGTTAGAACACTTTTAGTTTTTGAGCTTCCTTAAAAAGGTAGCTGTAGTGAATTTGGAATAAATAATATGCTGCCTGCTAAGGGCTAAGATGCTCCATCAAGGAACTGAAGAACATATAAGAGTGGACTCATCAGTCAGCTGATGAGATCTGTTAAACAAATAAACTCATTCATGGAGTTTTTTTAATCCTCACCCCAGGACAGACATACTGATTTTTAGAGAGATGGGAAGGGAGGGGGAAAGAGGGGTGGTGGGGGGTGGGGGGGAGAGAGAGAGAAAGAGAAAGAGAAAGAGAAAGATCAATCCATTGTCTCTCATATGCGCCCAGACTAGGGCTGAAACTCACAAATTAGGTATGTGCCCTGACTGGGAATTGAATTTGCAACCCTTTGGTTTACAGGATACCGCTCCAACCAACGGAGCCACATGGCCAGAGCTCATTCATTGAGTTTTTAAATTCAATTTTTAATTTTTCCATTTTTAGAAATACTACTTTTTGTTCAAATCTTTTTATAATTTTTATTCTTTGTAGATATTTTAGACTTTTGCTTCTTTAAAATTATAACTATAGTAGTTTTGTAATCTGTTTGATAATTTCATATCTGAAGTCTTTGTGGGTCTGTTCTCGAAATTTGGTATTTCTGCTGGTTCTTGGTCATTAGTGCCTTGTTTCCTTGAGTACTTGGTCATTTTTTATTTGATAGTGCTCATTGTTTTAGATTACAGCAGTCCCTAACCTTTTTGGCACCAGGGACTGGTTTTGTGGAAGACAAATTTTCCACAGAGTGGGTTGGATGGTTTCTGGATGGTTCAAGCGCATTACAGTCAGCTCACCTCCTGCTGTGCGGCCTGGTTCCTAACAGGCATGGATGGTTCTAGTATGTGGCCCGGGGGTTGAGGACCACTGTTTTAGAGCATCATCGTGGGTATTCTTGGAGGTATAAAATGAAGGTGCTCTCTTCTAGGCAGGACTTGGAATTATTGATATTAGGTACTTAGGGGTACTACCAGTCAGAGGTCACTGAGTTTGTGTGTTGAGGTTCTATGTAGGTAATGCAAATCTCGTATCTGTTTTTTACTTTTCTCTGCTTAGTACCAAGGCTGCCTTCTCTGCTGGCCCCTATAGGTGTTGTTACAGGCACCGGCACATGTTGATTACTGGTTTATTCTCTCCTTGCAGGTGGTATCTTTTGGGAGATGGGGTAGTGTTCCACATTAATGGCAGGAGTGTCTGTTACTTGACATTCTACCTTGACAGATTCAGATTTACCTCTGTTCTTCTTGCCCCATAAGACCACCAAAACTGAACTGTTGATTTGTCAGGGTTGGCGAGTGTCCTCAAGGGCATAAATGGGTATAATGCTCCAGTGCTCTATTTATTTTCCTGGGTTCCTGCGTTCTCTTAGATTTTGATCCAAGCAATTTGTGGTGCTGTAAAAAATATGCTTATTTTGGACATTTTTTTCTGTTATTTATAGTTTTTGTAGTTGGAGGGTTAGTGCAAATAAACTAGCTAACCACAAATGGAAATGAAAATAAGAATAAAAGTTTAAAAATGGGAAAATGTTTAATAAAGTGCTTTTCATTAATTAGATAAGTAAATTAATATAAATTAGAATGTAGTTATAAATTATTCGGGACAAGTTAGTTTTGATGTTTATTATGAATGTTGTTTATGCTTCTTTTTGTTTTGCCTCTAATAGCTTTCTTGTTTTAGGAGTAAAAATATTTTCACCATGGCTCATTCAAAGATGAGCACCAATGATAGAATAATTACTCCTGGTGTCAAGTAAATTTTAGATAAAATAATATCTCAAGAGGAGATGGTGAAACAGTTAAAGGTGAATAAAATTGGATTATATTTTTTGGCCATTTATTTAAAGCAGCAATTTTCAACATTTTTCACCTCATGGCACATATAAAATAATTATTAAAATTCTGTGGCACACTGAAAAATTATTTTTTGCAGATCTAACAAAAAATAGGTATAATTTTGATTCATTCAAAATTATTATTATGTTGCTTATTATCATTTTTTTAATTTGACAGTCTAAGGCAGGGGTGTCAAACTTATTTTCACCAGGGGCCACATCAGCCTCGTGGTTGCCTTCTAAGGGCCAAATGTGGTTTTAGGACTGGATAAATGTAACTACTCCTTAACAGTTAAGCAAGAGCTTGGCACTGTCACTGGGCCGAATAAAACAAGGTGGAGGCCAGGTTTGGCCCACAGGCCTTGTGTTTGTTGCCTGTGATCTAAGGGAAAGGAGGTAGTGCCCCTAACTAAAGAGTCAGGTATGGCATGTTTTAAAAATTCTTGTGGCACACCAGTGGAAAATTGCTAACTTAAGGTGAGGAAGTCACATAATTCTGTATCTTGTTAGGGTAACTTGAAAAAGCAAATGAAAGCAGAGAATGGCATGGAAAGGATCTTGGAGAGTGGAGTAGATAAATACCTGTAGGGTTTCTGTAGCTATTGTTAATGAGAGAGCAATTAGAAAGGAGAAGCTTAGATTCTACAGGGCCTTTTATACTTGGTATAAGATGAAATCCACAGTACCCTTATATTCATTTTTTGTCTTTAGAAAGTTTTTACTTATTCCTATATCTCCTGTTTTAATTTATAAAAACAGCCATTTTAATTTAACAAGGGAAGTTTTAAGTTTTTGTACTGAGCAATCAGGCTGTATTTAATTTTCTCATAAGTTATTTTGAGAATGGGTTAAAGAGCATTCTTTTTTTAAATTTTATTTTTTAAACATTTTATTTATTTATCTTTAGAGGGGAAGGGAAGGAGAGAGGGAGAGAAACATCAATGTGTGGTTGCCTCTCGTGCGTCCCCTGCTGGGAACCAGCCCGCAACCCAGGCATGTGCCCTGACTGGGAATCGAACCACGATCCCTTGGTTCACAGGCTCGAGCTCAATCCACTGAGCTACACCAGCCAGGGCAAGAGCAGTCTTTTAGCTTCTCTCTCTGTTTCTCACATGCAGTAATGAATTACAAATGACAGTGAACTTCCATAGAGGAAGCAATCAGTCTATGACCAGTGTCTTATTATATGTGTTTGGATAATATTTTACCTTCAGGGCAGTAATGATCTCTGTGACTGTTAAATGGTTAATGGAGCAGAATGGCCAAGGAGAATGTTAATTTATCAGTTAGTTTAGATGTTCTTTATTTTTGGGTATTGTTTCCCTTCTAGGTTATATCTACCTGGTCATCTTTTTTGCTTGGTATATCATTATTTACTTGTATTTCAAGACTATAAACTTGCCTTAATTAATCTTTGAAGGTCCAGGAACTTTAAAGCAAAGTACTATTATATATCTATTGCTGCATGGTTTATTTTTATTAGAAGAAAAAGGCCCTGATACTACTATATACTACTGTAAAATTCATGTAAATATTTTTGATATATAAACCAACATTTTATTTTTTATTGTTGTTCAATTACAGTTGTCCCCATTTGCCCCCCATTACTCTTCCTCTGCCCTACCCACCCCCATCTCCCACATTCAATCCTCCTCCCGTGTTGTCTTTGTCCATGGGTCCCTAGATTTATTCATAACGTATTAAGATGTCAAATATTAGATGTTTATCATTCAAAGGAAAATATACCTTTGAGCAGGTTAAATTAACCAATATATAGATATATTACCTAGTTAGGAACTTGAATATATTTTATTAAAAATAGTCAAACTACAAACCCTTTTTATATATGACATTTTAAATTTTTTTGTGTTTCTACATTCTCTGGACCTGTTGAATTTTTAGGAAAAGCAAATACATTTTACCTCAGATGTGTTATATTTTAACAATGATAGGTAAACCACCCTATTGTTTGCTAAAAAAAAAAAAGCTAACATTAAGCACAGATTACACTTATAAGTTGATTAGCATTTAGTGACTTTTGGAAATGTCATTTCCTCAGAATTTTTTTTTAATTTAGAGGACTCATATATGAGTTTATGACAACATTTAAGATGTAGGCAGTAACCCTGGAGTAAACTTATTTCTTAGGCTTGGAATGATTTCCACAGTGCTTGTATTTAGTGTTTGCAGTATACTTTCATTGTTTTGTAGACATTTATGCCCAAAAGTAACCTAGTTAATATACTTTATCTTTTTAAACTTCCCTAATTTAAAGTTCCCACTTTTTTGTTAACCTTCTTCGATACATATAGAAAGGATTTAGTGTGGGGTGATAATAATTTTTGACAACTACAAGTACAGCTGCAAGTTTTATAAAGTATAACAATTTGCTATAACTATATGAGGTGCCATTGTATATATAATTTCTATAGCTTCCTATAACATTTTATTCAAAATATACTTAATTTCTTATTCTTTTGTGGTGAGATTATAAAGAAACAGTTCTCTGCTTGAAGGTCTTTCTTTTTCTTCATTTCGTTTCATAATACAGTAGGCCATCAAAGCACATATCATCAAAGTAATAACATTGGAAAATTAGGAGAAAGTATGATGGACATCATACCCTTATACTAACTGTCATGCTAGACTGAAGGGATTAGTCTGTGGTTGGTTCTGGCATCTGACATAGTAGAACCGAGGTTCTGCTCTGTGAGGAACATGGTTTCCAAATGGCTGCTCTGAGAATTCAGCAAGGCATCGGGCAATGTTTTACTCAAAAGTCTAGTTCTGCAGCAAAGTAGAAATCCTTGCCTTACATCTCCAGGACCGAGTCATAGACACTGATACTTGTTGGCCATCCCTAGAGGTTGATTCGTATTTGCAGCAGCGCCAAGTGGATTCCTGTCCCTGTCAAGTTGGGCAATTTTGTTAAGTCTCATTTGAAGTGGGAATAGTACCAACTGAGGGTTGGTTGTGACTACTAACACTGGAATCAGAGAAAGCTCTTCACACAATTCTCACTATTCTGTTTGTTACCATTCTTGTTTTCATCCCTTCTTTTATGTAAGTGGTTTTGAAAAAAGAATCATTTCCTCCTATAGGTTCTTTCTGCTCATTAAATCCTACTAATGAACTATCTGCATCATATTCTTTTACTGTGGAACAAGAAATATTTTGTTGGATGCTATGGTGGTCTCTTCATGGTAGCTTTTTAATGTTTAGGGAGGTGTCTTCACCATACTTTCTTGAATTTGTTTATATATTGTTTCTAAGCTGAATATATTAATGGAAGTATCTGGAGTGGTTTATGTTTCAGATGAAAAAATAAGTGTCATCCTAGGTTTTTCTTTACAGGTATACTTTTTGTCATAATAAAAGGATTAGATATGTTCTTTTAAAAGGATACTGTTTTTAAGAAGGATGCACTCCTTTTTAGTCCAGGTGTAACAGTGAGATCACAAGTACTCTGCAAAGCTACTTTTAAACTTTTGCAATATAGTTAGCAGGCATGCTGGATAAATAAAAAGTATTTTACTTAGTCTTTTAAAGAAAGAAAAGTTATTGGTGGTGAGATGGCAGCAGAGTAGGAGATTTATTTCACACTACCTGCCAGAACCACACTGAAAATAAGACTAAAGAAGGGAACAGCCACCCAAAATAAACAACTGAAGACTACCTAAAGAGGAGATACTTAACCAAGGATGGGCAGAAATCACCTTGAGACTGGTGGAAATGGCAGGATGCATAAGAGGCCAACACTGCTTTCATGGGCAGTGGGCCTAGGTTGCTGCATGACTGAGGAGCTTCCCTGGGAGAAGAGTAAAGGCTGGACCTCAGACCAGACTCCTAAGCACCGAGGACCAGTGCTGAGATCACCTACCCACATAGCATCCAGAGCTGAAAGGCCACAGGTTTTTTGCCCACCAGAAAAAGATGGAGCCCACTGAAGACAAAACCACCTTTTTTCTCCCCCCCCCCCCCCCCCCCCCCCCCGTGTTTTTTTCTAAGTGGCCAGCACTCAGGTTTGGCATTCCCAGCCACTCACCTTAGGCTTGGGTGAAGAAGGGAGGGCAGCAGAGTCTGGAGTTGTGTGAAGAGAGTCTGGAATGGGAAGCTTGGGGGAGAAGCGTGGGGGACGGATGCTGGATTCCCAGTGCAACACCATACTTCAGCAGCCACTTTTTCTTGAGAAGAGCAAACCTCTTGCAGGGGAAAAACAATTATTCCACCCTTCGGGAAACCTCTTGCCCCACCCTCTGGAAACTTCCTACCCTCATTCTCTGGGATCCTGCTAACCCTATCCTTTGGAATCCTGCTTATCTCACTCTGCATCATATTAACATTTCTCCCTCCCCTCCCCTCTTTCCTTTCCCCAACCTGCCTCTTATCCCTTGCTAAGGACAGCAACATAGGTGGACTCAGGGGTGTTAGAGACTGGCTCTAGGACATGGCCACTCCATACCCTTTCCTGGGAACCAGACTGGAACTTTCCATTCATTGATTAGATTTGCCCTCCCAGTTTCCAGCAAACCCAAACTCTGGGCTCTGGAGACCCTACTTCCTATCCTTCAGGGGGTTTGCCATGCCAAGTTCAGGGAAATAACCTGGGACAGACTCAGGTGTGTGATGCACAGTGGAACACATCCACTATCTTCCCTGAAGTCTGAATGGCACCTCCCACAGGAGATACAGGGGTGTTATCCTCCTGATTCCACCAGAAGCCCTGTCCGTGTTTAGACTGAGACTAATGGCAAGAGAGCAGGCAAAGGCAGGTGGAGGCAGTTCCTACAGTGTTTTTGGAATGGGAAGCAGTGGGCCCAGGGTAGGTAAAATATTTGGAACTTTAGACTGTGCGGCGGCGGCTAAGAAGGCGGCTGTTGTGGCGGCAGTGGCGGCTGAGCAGGTAGCTGAGGCAGATACGGAGGAAGCAGAAGATGGCAGATTTTTTGAAAGGGCTGCCCGTCTACTACAACAGCCATTTTCGTCGATTTCATGCTGACCGTGTTAAAGCCTCCAATCCACGACCCTCAATCTACCTGCCTACGCGGGAGTTCCCATCCAAACAGATCATAGTGACAGAAAAAAGGAACCTCCTTTTGCGCTACCTACATCAGCAATGGGCCATAAAGATCGCTGCCGAAAAGAGAGACCAGGAGCAAGTGGACCTTCAGGGCCAGAGCTCGGCTCCCCCCCTCCCGCCCCCTCCCTTGCAAAGTCGCACGGACCGACAGCCCAGACATGCACGAGGACACTGAAAACTCACACTCCCCATAGGTGCCTCCTGTTTTGTCTGCTCCTCACACGCCTGCCACGTGTAAGCACCCTGCCTGCCTGCCCACACCGCCACGCGCACCACTTCCAACCTCACAGGAGCCGATGTATGTATTTTCCTTGAGTCTTTATTTATGCTGTAAAATGTACCAAGCGATGGTTAAAGGGGATATCAGACTCAGTAGTGTGATGCTGGTAGATGCTTCTTAAAAAACAACATTGTTACTCACTGCCCCACCCCACCCCAGACCCCCTCCTCCTGCTCCCCAGTCCTCTGGAGAACCATAGTGTGTCTGCGAGTGTCTAGAGATGAGCCCTGCTGCAGCTGGGTGACTGGGGTGGGCCTCTTCTCCCCACTTCCCGCCCACTGGTCTGACCTTAAAGACTCGGCCTTGACTCCAGTTCCACCGGGACCTATTCCATGCCCGGACCCTGCTCTGAAAGTGCGCCACAGGGAGAAGTCAGCCCTTCTAGTCTTTCGCTTGTCATTTTATCATGGACTGGTGAATGCTCCGTGTCCACCCCAATAAGAGGATCTTTCTATGTATATATCTATTCGGAACTTTCATTATTCAGAGATATCACTTACATCTTTTTGGAGATTAACTGGATTTGTACAAGAGGAAGATACCAACTAATATCAAGACCTAAAAATTGAAGACAAGGATGAATGGCAGTAATTTGGTGAAAGTTGCCTAACTTGCTTTGCCTAGAGTATGTTCCATATAAATCTACATTTTCTGAGAAAGGAGAAGAATTGCAATGTAATAAGCCCTTTTTTATTTTTTTAAAGAATTATTTATTTTTTATCACCATTTATCCCACATACCTCCACCCACCCACCTCCCCCACCTGTTGCAATCACCACACTGTTTTCTGTGTCTATGAGTTCTTTATCTTTTTATTTCTTTTTTGCTCAATGTCTCCACCTGCCTGCCCCCCACTCCAGAGGTGTCAGCCTTCTCTCTATGAGTCTGTCTCTATTTTCCTTGTTTAGTTTGTTCATTAGATTCCACATATGAGTGAAATTAAGATGTTGAATGACAGTCTTAAATTTATGTTCAGAAGAAATGTATTTTAGCTGATGGGTTCACTGATAGAAACTTATTGTAAGTTGTTGTCTCCATAGTTCTGCTGAGTTGCACAGCTTTACATGGCACCATTCACATTGTTTTCCATGTGCATGTTATCTTCTGAAACAAATCTAGAACACAGTGTTAATGTTAGTTTCTGGAATTGTGTAGCAGTTCTGTCTCTCCACCTACTTTCCACTTTCACTGCCCTCTGTGCTATAAACATGTAAAGGTTGTGAATCAGTCTTCTCGAAAAAAGTTGGAAAGGAAGCTTTTCATAATTACTCATGCATTTACTTTTCCTGAAGTTTATTGAAGAAGAATTTTTTTGTAGTATTCAAACATTAATTTAGTACATAAAATACATAATGAGATCATGTATTGGGTTGGCCAAAATATTAGTTTACTTTCTTCCATTCAATGGCTCAAGTAGTGCTTAATTGTCTTTAACTTCATTCAAAACAATTTTGTTAGATTGTATTGTGATGGCATCATATCAGTGTGCATTTAGAAATAACATCAAAATTGATCAGTTTTTGTGCAGCCATTTAAATATTGAAGATGGATGAAAATATACAACATTTTCAGTGTATTATGTTTTATTATTTCAAGAAAGTTAAAAATGCAACTGCAATGCAATAGAAGGTTTGTGCAGTGTATGGAGAAGGGACCCTGTGACTGATGGAACATGTCAAAGTTGTTTGCAATGTTTCTTGGTACTGTTTACATTTTGGCCAAATGCTTCTTTGCTGTGGGACTGTGTTACGCATTGGAAGATGTTTAGCAGCGCCCTTGGCCTCTACCCACTAGAAGCCAATAGAGGGAGATGGCCAACATACTTAGAATATCCAAATCAATAAAAGTTTGTGAAAATGAAAACAATGTGTCTTTTATTTTTACCATATGGACTTTTTGGACAACCTGATACTTTGAAAAGTAACATACTTTGGATAACAGTACCTTAAATAATTCTAAGGACTTGATGATTTGGAAAAAAAATGTATTTGATTTATAAATTGTTTTTGGTGGGGGAGCTTTCAGAAGCTGGAGTGTCAAATTATGTAGTCTATTTTAGCAGTTTTAAGATTGTCAGAGAATTCTAAATGTCTATTTTCGTAAGTTTTGTGAATCTTGGGTATTGGCTAGAGTAAATTGGTTAGATTGAGAGGACTGAGTTTTTTCTTTATTGATGTAATGGCACTTGAAATGTGTAGACCCAGACTTTAGCATTCTACCTTCGTGGCCCATTGGATATACTAGGTGAGCTCCTTCTGGTGGTTATTTATTTACATCAGCATTGCCAAGCCAGATACTTTTTAGGGGAACAGTTAACTATCTTTAATGACTTTTATGGCATTTAAAAAAAGTAACACTACCATGTTGATATTTTTTCTAGGTTTGGGTAATATAATAAAAAAAGGTTCAAGACAATGATGGTATTTGTTGGAGCTCAGTGATTAGGTTCATTAAACGTAATTATTTTATTCTGGGATAAAATGAGTACAGTGTTAAAAATCATTTTCAGCCTTTTTAAACTTGTGCATGTAATAGCCATTATCCATTTACCTTTCTAGTAGAAAATTATCAAAAATAGAGGTAGGGTACTGAGGTAATAATAAGCCCACTTTTATTCCATTTTAACTTGTGTCTTTTTCAGTCTTTTTCACTCTTATGCAGACACATTCAAGTTTTTTCTTCATAGATAGTGACTCTTACATATATAGGACTTAAGAAATAACTGCAGTATTGTAGATTATTTTTTAAAATAGAATTTGTTGTAAAATGATAACTCAGAAACTAAGTATATATATTTTTTTAAGAAGATAAAATAGTATCAAAAACAAAAAGTACACAGTAGCAATTAAAAAAATTTTCTAGATAGGTCACATCTTATTAATAATATTTTTCACCAGATCATTTTAACCAGAAGTTTTAGAAGATGACACAAAAATTATTTCATTATACTGAAGAAGTCCATCTTGATATAGGCAAATGTTGTTTAAATTGCTTAATCTCATTTAGCCTCAGTTATTTCTTCTGTAAATTTGTGGATATTATAAGTGTTAAATAAAATTTTTGATGGAATTTGTTAAGAAAAACAAGGAAATTATTTTTCTTTAATATTTATATTTAAATGAACTCTCCCCAGATTGACAGGAGAGGATAGTTTGATCACCAAGGTGGCCATATTGAAAAGAGTTATTATTTTTTGTTAATGGAAAGTATATTAAGAAAATATGTGAATGGAAACTACAAAGTCATTTTATTTTCAACCTAAATGAGAATTTAACCTTTGGTGTCATGAAAGTATTTTCTCACAAAATTTTTAAAAAGGAAGACAAATAGGTTATTTTTAAAACCAATAAAGAAAGAATAGTAACATAGAATTTGTTGTTTTATCCTCTGCATGGCTAGGTAGTTTGTACAGGCTAATAGACCTAAGAAATTTTGTGTCAGAATAACCCTAAAGCTAAAGGTATGCAAAAGAGACATAGAAATGTGAAGTCCTTCACTTGGTACTTTCCATATAGAAAATGTAATTAAATGAAGTTGTGTGTTAACTGTCACAGAGAGAAGAGATCAGGACAGCTTATGTGGTGTAAAGAATCTTTAGCTCCTTCTTCAAGGAGATGGAGGATACTGTTGAAAATATGTGGTATGTGCCCTGGATTAATTTTTGCATATTTGGAAAACTTTAAACAGAAAGGAACTTGACTGTTATGCCATGTGTCTCTACCAGGTTCAGTAGTACTATGATCTGAATGTGGAAACTAGTTAGAGATGGCTGCTTAGAGAAAACAAAATTGTTCAAATTTGGATTTTCCTTGTGTCTGTGTGTGCTTTTAATTGTAATTTAGTTAGTGCTATAAACCTTGTTTATTTTTTATTAGATTTTTATCAGAATATGACGGATGAAAAAATGATTGGAAAGAGGTTGTTTTACATTATAAATATAAAATTACATATTTTAAAAATAGAATTGGCTCTTACTTTGAAGGTTTAAGGCTTTATTTTCTATGTGGTTGTTTCCCATACACGGTAAGATGAATAAAATGTGATTCTTTAACTTTAAGAAATTTATCTAGTAGAGAAATTAAGATGTGCACAAGTAACTGTGATACAGGAAAAAAATATAGTGAGTACAGTAATGGAGAAAACTGTGTTTGGTAGTAGGGTGTTTATTAATATGCTAATTGATGAGTCAGTACTACAAATTACCTATTTTTTATTGTGTACAAGATGAATTCTATGTTTTATCTTTTCATGTAGCCCATAGTGGCTTCCTACCTACTGTTATCACGTGTTTTAAAATGCCTAATTTGACTTTTTATAAAATAATAATGAATTTAATTAAACAATAATTAAGATTTTAGAAAATTTATTTTTATCTATGGTGTTGCTATGAACAACACTTCTTTCTCAAAAAGTTTTAAAATCAGGTTCTTATGCTTGGGAAACTATCAGCAATGTCAGAGCATGTCTTTGATCTAGTTTTAGAACTCCATAACACTGATAGTCATTTGCAGTTCTCAGTTTTATCCCAGCTTGAATTTAAATTAAAGGTAATTATTTTTAAAATGATATGCTTCTGTTGACTGAATTAGTAAAGAGCATTATTTGTGGTTGTTTAATTCTTGCAGTGGTTGTATCTGAGTGTTACAGATGTGGTGGTATATTACTGTTGTTTATTTATACATTTGTGCTGTTACTGAACAGCACTTGGGGTCCTGCTGGCCACTGCCACCTTCTAGGCAAAATACTGGAGGCAAAAGTTTGGTGATAAAGCAAAGGAGTCTTTATTCAAAAGCTACTCAATTGTGGAATAACAGCTTTCCATACACATTAGTCACTTAAGCCTGTCAATTAAGGCTAAACTCTAACACCAGAGTTCTCCTATCATTCCCTATTAGTTTTAATTATCTTATTTCTATAGGGTTAGTTTACAAACTAAAACAACATAAGATACAAAAGCTACATGATTTTGGAAGAATGGCAGGTTTCTGCCTCAGAGCTCATTCCCTGTAGAACACCCAAAGAATAAACCTGCCACCATCTGGCAGGCCAGCCCAATCCCTGGCTGCACCCAGAGTTCCTTCCCATCCAAAATACATTCATTTGGGAAATGAAGGCAGCTGCAGCATGATCACCCAGGCATCCTCAAGGAAGAGAGACCTCAAGAGCCACAGCTCCCTGTTTGGGAGCCCAACAGCCCTTCTTTTATTTCAAATCTTCTAGGCCATAATTCCATGTGCTCTGGAGGCATTCGCTTCTCAGCCAATCCTTTCTTAGACTGTTTACCATAGCCTTTCCTGCGGCCCTCCCTACTTCTATCCAGTGATCTGATCAGATCTCTCTGGATCTGTGCCTGGTGTATTTGTGTATCTCCAATGCCTGCCATGGTTCCTAGTACATAGTAGCTTCTTAATTAATAATTAGCAGGATGGTATTTTCCTCAAAATATTTTTCAATATATTGTAGGTCATGACTCACTTTTGTGATTGTCTGCTATTTGCACACCTGAAACTAATGCAAAATAGTATTGAATGTAAACTCTAATTGAAAAATAAAATTTAAAGCCCTGGTTGGGTAGCTCAGTTGGTTAGAACATCATCCCAATATACCAAGGTTGCAGGTACAATCTTTGGTCAGGGTACATATAAGAATCAACCAATGAACGTGCTGATAAGTGGAACAACAAATTGATGTTCTCTCTCACCTCCTTTCCCCTCTCTCTCTAAAATCAATAAATAAAAAAAGAAAAATTAAAATTTAAAAAACATGCATAGTTCTCACAAGAGAATGTCCTAGTTTAATATAGAGGTTCCAAAGCACTTATACAGTATATAAAAAAGTTTGTTAAAATAGTCTGGCTCCACTTTGAATAATTTTACATAAATTGTCTTTTCTTTCAATTAGAGAAATAAATATAAGTTGAGTGCAGATTATATACATATCTATTTCTCTGATTTTAAAGATCACGGGGCCTTTTAATTTTATCAGGTTCAATGACATCCATCTACCAATATACCCTGATTATGTGGAATTTGTTAGCCACCATCTCAGGAACCACCCTGATTTTAGCAAAGGACTTAACAGGTACTATTCCCATAACAGCAAATATTCCTAGATGGTCTTTGGTGAAAAAACTCAGTTTTATATGTAGTCAAGAAAAAAATCTTTTCTTTTTTTTTGGGGGGGGGGTTACTGTGACAGGTGAAGTCTTGTTTCAATTCACCATCATGGAAGTTGCTCTTTGAAGATAGAATTTTACCTGTAAAGTGCTGGTGTTATCAAAGAAAATATTAGTTTCTTATTTTAAGAACAATTCTAAAAATAATTTAGGCATTTGGATTTGAACAGGTCTTGACTTTGAATAGATTATAAGATTAATGTTTTCAGTATTTTGAGAACTTAAATAAGAGTCATGCATTTGTGAATGCACCATTTTAAAATGGTTTTCTGAAATCTACAATTAGAAAACAGTTCAGAACTTTGCATTTTTGTAGTAATGAGAATATCATGATACATTTCATGTATCATGAAAACAGCAATTTTGCTATTGCTGCTTTGTTAACATCTTTAAAATTATGAAATAGTTCAGAAAAAACAGATGAATATAACAGCTCCTATATCTTCATAAAAAATGTTAGAATTTTGCTGTATTTATTTAAGAGATTTTTAAAAAAGAAAATATATTGTAGATAGAGTTGAAATACCCCTGACAAACATCCCCCTTCCTATTTCTACAGAGGGTAATCACTGTACCAAATTTAGTCTGCATCTTGTTCATATTTCTCTATCTAAACCACATGTGTATCTGCCCATAAATTATATATAGTATTGTTATACATTTTAAATTTTTATTGAAATGACAGCATTTGAATTCAATGTAGTTAAACTTATTTTGTGTATTCTACTTTCCATTCTTTTTCTTTGCTTCTTTTTCCCCCCTATTCTCTCTCTTTTGCCCAGTTGGTTGATTTTCTATGTTCTCATTTTCCCCCCATAGGATTGGAGGTTAACATTCTTCTTCGTGCTTTCACTGCACGGTGGATTAATGAAGTCTAAAGTTAATCAGAACTCTGCAGTGTCTTTCTGAGCAATCAAGGAAGCTTCAACTCTGAACACTCTTCTCATCTTTCACATTATTTTTTATTCTTTAGTAATTCTTCTTAAACATTGCCATATTGTTGTGCATTTTAACTGTTCTTTCAATATAGTATTTGTTCAGAGTTGCTTCTTAAATTTTACTTACATCCCTCTGAGTTTTCTTGTGATAAAATCATAAAGTAAGTCTTTGGTGAGAGTTTAACAATAGTTTATCATAATAATGCTTTTAGGTTTTGTTGAATTCCTGTTAGTCAAATTTAAATGGTAGGTAATAATCAATTTCATCATTTTGGGGAGAGAGATCATGCTTGGAGCCCTCTACCTACCTACTCACATAGGCTCGTGGACTGCTTGCTCTGTAAGCTTCTGCTTTACAGCGTTTATCCTAAGACATCCATTCTTCCTCTTTTCTTTACTTTCTCCCTCTTCCCTTCTCTGCCTCCTCTCTGTGCACAGGTGTGCTGCATGACCGAGTGCATATCAGTGCCTGTCTCCCTTTTCTCTTCCTCCACCTCCTCCCAGAATTTCCTTTTCCTGGTAGCATCCCTTTCTTGTGTTATTGATGCAATATTCTTTGAGAGCATTACTGATGGTTTTGGGAAAGTTTTATTTTTCATATAAAATATCTCTTTAAACTAACTTATTTTTTCCACTTTTGATTTGCTTAGGTCTATTTTCCATGTTAGAGGCTTTCCTTAACTGCTGGATAATTATGGCTGCTTGCTCATAATTAACAGTGAGGGGCTAAATAAAAAGCTGCTTAGAAAGTCCTGAGTGCATGGATGGGTTGTTGCCTCTGACCTTCACTCTAGGATGATTACAATGGGCTGTTCCTTGGAAAACCTTTAGTTTAGATACTTCCTCTTCAAGAAGATTCCCTAGAGAAGAGTATCCTATCAGGAGTTTAAAAATTTGGTTGCTAGTGTCCTTGAGAATCTTGTATTCTTATTTTGTCTTTTGTATCATTGAGTAGTATTCCATTGTTATGAAACACCATAAATTGTTTATTCATATTTTTCTTTTGGTGGATATGTGGGTTGTTTTTGCCTTGGGGCTATTATGACTAAGATTACTGTGAGTTTTCTTGTACAAGTGCTTCTGTGGATTTGTGTTTTTATTTCTCTTTTTAATTACTTAGGAGTGAAATTACTACTCATATGGTTTAACTTTTTAAGAAACTACTAACCTATCCATATTAGTTGTACTATTTTTTACTAGTACCAGAAATGTTTGAGAGTTCCAGTTGAGCATCTTTGCCAACATTTTTTATTGTGAATCTTTTCTATTTTAGCCATTCTCATAGATTTGTTGTTTTAATTTGCATTTTCCTGATGATTAATGAGATTGAGCACCATTTTATGTGCATACTGACACATTATTTTCTTTAAAAAATATATATATTTAAATATAATCTTCCAAAACTGAATGAAGAAAGAAGCAGAAAGCCTGAACAGACCAATAACAGCTGATGAAATTGAAGCAGTAATCAAAAAACTCCCAACACACAAAAGCCCTGGACAGGATGGTTATATAGGAGAATTTTACAAAGCATTTAAGGATGAGCTAACCCCTATCCTTCACAGATTATTCCAACAAGTCCAAGAAAAGGAAGACTCACAAACTCTTTTTATGAAGCCAACATCCTCCTAATCCCAAAAGCAGATAAAGATGTAACAAAGAAAGAAAACTTCAGGCCAATATGGCTGAAGAACATAGACAGTAAAATACTCAACAGATTATTGGCAAACTGCATCCAGCAATACACTAAAAAGATTGTACACCATAATCAAGTGAGATTCATCCCAGGGATGCATGAATGGTACAACATTTACAAATCAATAAACATAATACATCACATAAAGAATATGAAAGACAAAAATCCTATGATCATATCAATAGATGCGGAAAAAGCATTTGATAAGGTACAGCACCCATTTGTGATTAAAACACTTAGCAAAGTGGGAATAGGTGGAGCATTCCTCAACCTAATAAAGGTCATATATGAGTGACCTACAGTCAACATCATACTCAATGGGAAAAAACTTAGAGCTTTCCCACTAAGATCAGGAACAAGACAAGGATGCCCACTTTCACCACTTCTATTCAACATAGTATTGCAAGTCCTGGCCAGAGCAATCAGACAAGAAAGAGAAATAAAAGGCATCCAAATTGGAAAGGAGGAAGCAAAACTGTCATTGTTTGTAGATGACATGATAGTATACATAGAATATCCTATAGACTCCACCAAAAAACTACTTGGCTTAACAAGTGAATTTGTCAAAACAATGAATACAATGTCAATATTCAAAAATCTAAGGCATTTTTGTATACCAATGATGAAAAATCAGAAACAGAAATCAGGAAAAACATCCTATTTGATATAGCAACAAGAAAAATAAAGTACCTAGGAATAAAGCTAAACAAGGATATAAAAGACCTGTGCTCAGAAACTATACAACACCGATGGAACACTGATGACACAAACAAATGGAAGCACATACCATGCTCATGGATTGGAAGAATTAGCATCATCAAAATGTCCATACTACCCAAAGCAATTTATACACTCAACACAATCTCTATTAAAGTACCCATGACATATTTCACAGTTATAGAACAAACATTTCAAAAATTTATGTGGAACCATGAATGACCCTGAATAGCTGCAGAAATTTTGAGAAAGAACAAAGTAGGAGGGAGGGATCACAATACCTGATATCAAACTGTATTACAAGACCACTGTAATCAAAACAGCCTGGTACTGGCATAAGAAGAGACACATAGACCAATGGAACAGAATACAGAGCTCAGAAATAAACCCAAGTGTCTATGGTCAATTAATATTTGATGAAGGTGGCAGCAGCATAAAATGGAGTAGAAATAGCTTTCTATTTCTAGCATATAGAAATAGCTTCAATAGCTTCTTCAATAAATGGTGTTGGGAGATCTGGACAGCTATATGCAAAAAAATGAAACTTGATCACCAACTTACACAACACAAAAATAAAATCAAAGTAGATAAAAGACTTAAATATAAGTTATGACACCATAAAAGTCCTATAGAAAAACATCAGCAGGAAAATCTCAGACATTCCACACAACAGTATCTTCACTGATATGTCCCCAAAGCAAGGGACATAAAAAAAAGAATAAACTAATGAAACCTCATCAAATTAAAAAGCTTCTGTATGGCTAAAGAAACCAGCATTAAAATAAAAAGAGAACCAACTATTTGGGAAAACACATTTTCCATGATACCTCAGACAAGGGTTTGATCTCCAGAATATATAAAGAACTCACACAACCCCATTCCAGGAAGACAAGCAACCCAATTAAGAAATGGGTAAAAGTCTTGAACAGACACTTCTCCAAGGAGGACATATAGAGGGCCTAGAGACATATGAAAAGATGCTCAATATCACTAGCTATCGAAGAGATGCAAATTACAACCACAATGACATACCACTTCACACCGATGAGAATGGCCATCATAAATCAACAAACAAGTTTTGGAGAGGATGTGGAGAAAAGGGAACCCTAGTGCCCTGTTGGTGGGAATGCAGACTGGTACAACCACTATGGAAAACAGTATGGAATTTCCTCAGAAAGCTAAAAATGGATCTGCCTTTTGAGCCAGTAATTCCACTGCTAGCATTATATCCTAAGAATCCTAAAACACCAAATCCAAAAGAACCCATGCACTCCAATGTTCATAGCAGCACAATTTACAATAATCAAGTGCTGGAAGCAAGCTAAGTGCCCATCAGTAAATGAATGGATTAAAAAACCTATGGTACATTTACACAATGGAATACTATAGGCAGCAGAGAGAAAGAAGGAGCTCCTACCCTTTGCAACAGCATGGATGGAACTGGAGAGCATTATGCTAACTGAAATAAGCCAGTCAGTGAGGGACAGATACCATATGATCTCACCTTTAACATGAACCTAATCAACAAAAGAATAAAGCAAGCAAAATATAACCAGAGACATTGAAATTAAGAACAATCTGACAGTAACCACAGGGGAGGAGAGAGGGAGTAATGGGGGAAGGGGGGAAGGGTTGTTAGGAACAACTATAAAGGACACATGGACAAAACCAAAGGGGGGTGTGGAAGCAAGGGAGGGAGGAGGGTTTGGTTGGGGTTGGGGGAGTGATCCTCAGGGAGTAAACGCAGACAACTGTCATTGAACAATAATAATTTAAAAAAATAAAAAATAATAAAATGAAAATAAAAAAGTAAAAAGTATCTTTAAATTTTGAACACATTTAAAAAATTTCTTGATTTTTATTTTTTCTTGTTTGTAGTATTTCTGTATGTATGTGGGACCTTTTATAAAATGTAAAAAAATTAAGCATTTTTTATAGTCAGAACTTTAAAGCAAAGATTATTATGGACTAAATAATAGATGTTTTGATATTTTATAATTATCTAAAATATACTTTAGATGTGAATTATTTTGCCAATAATCTTTTTAGTTCTTATAATTATTTTGTATGTTTCTGTTGATGTAAGAAATACCCAAACCTGTAGATAATTTTTATAAGAGGTTATTTGAGCAAATATACCAGGGAGCAAAAAAACCAGGGAGAAAAATCTCAAGTGCTCCTGAGAATAACGGTTTTGCAGTTTCTTTTATTCATTTGAAATAAGGAAGATTATATGAAGGTGGGAGAAAGCAGTGAGGGAATTGTGTTACAGGTTAGATAACAAGATTATGTGTTCTCTTTAGGGTTAATACCCCCTCAAGGGGTGTTAACCTAGATGCACAAGAACAATGGACAGGACTGGCTTAAAACCTTTCACCAAAGAAGATACAGGCCTAGGGTATGACTGCCGACCATGAACTGCTCAGTTAAAAATATAATCACATCACCCTGTGAGGTTAATTTTCATGGAACTTTTTGTATTCACATTATGCTTTACCAAAGGACAGTACATCCATTCCTTGGTATCTATAGGGATTGGTTTAGGATACTCCACTTTTACAATGGGGATACCCAAATCTGAGGATGTTCAAGTCCCTTATATAAAATACTGTAGTATTTTCATACATGCAAATTCTCCTGTATACTTTAAATCATCTCTAGATTATTTATAATGCCTAATACAATGTAAATCCCGTGTAAATAGTTGTTAGACTATATTGTTTAGGAAATAATGACAGGAAAAAGAACTGTACATGCTCAGTACAAACACAACCACTGTAGCTCTGACATAACACATAACACATGTCAGCAACAATATAACATTTTTTTTCAAATATTTTTCATTGGTTGTTGGTTGAATTCACAGATGTAAAACCAGTGTATATTGAGAGCCAGCCATGTATAATTTCATTTTTTATGAAACATTTATGTTATGTTGTATAATTTCCCAGTGTTCAGCCTCTGGGCACATTTTAATTTTTGTAGTTAGCCCAAAACTCCAAAAAATCTAGGCTTTAATTTCTCTTTATGCAGAAGTTCAATCACTCCTCCTGTTTTCAGCAGTAGTCTTCATCTCTTCCTTTCTCAGAGAATGGTATGGTCACAGGTGGGCATAGGTAACCAGATTCGTGGGGATTATTCACAATAATCTCCAATCCAGCCTCTGTGCCCGTGAGACTGTCTTTTGGGAAGACATCCAGTTGCAAGACCTTTGCTGCAATGACATTTAACAGTGACAGTTTGACAGGTCCTTCATGTCTGTAAATTGAACATCTTTTGTGATATTAAAAACCCAGTTTCAACTTCCAAATGAAAACAAACTTTCAAGACAGTTAGCTGCACCATTCCAATGTTCAATACAGAGCATTGTGGTTTTCCTTGAACCATGCTTTTTCTCTGTAAGATCACCCTCATTTTCATCACAGGGACCACATTGAGTCCAGCTTTTTCACCTGCAAAAACACACTAAGAGCAGCCTGGACCACCTATGATCTTTAAGTCCACATTGCTGGAAATCACACAGGGAACCTTTAGACTGACTTTTCAGTTCACCCCTTGGGGCACAGAAGCAGAGCCACACATTTGCCATCTGGAGCTTTCCTAGTGGGCCACAGGGCATCCCCCAGGATCCCACTGACCTACCAGACATCTCTGGAGAAAGAAATCCTAGTAAGTGTCAGCTGACAGAAATCTAAAAGACTTAAGAGGATCGCAACAGTCTACTTCTGTTTCTTTTTCTTTGTTTAATTCAGAGGTTTTGTGTTCCCTGGGCACCATTTGCATAATTCATGGTCCTACTGAGTGTCCAGGCTGCAAAGAACTGTTGGGAAGGAACCAGTACAGTATTCTTGAGCAATTGCCTATAATCCTGACAACCCCAGACCCACTGCTCGACCCTGGTGGCCTGAGTACGTTTTCATTTCTGTATTTTTCACCTATGGAGACCCTCATTTTCCTGTAAGCCTTCAGGTCTGGGGCAAAGGAAATGTCTTATTAGGAAAATAGTTTCTGGTCCCATAAACCACCAGAAGGGGCACCAAGCTGATCCTATTATAAAAGGACTCTTTTCCAAATCACAAAGAAGACCCTCAGGTATTCTATCTAATTCTCCAGAGCTTTAAGAGATTATACCTTATAGGAGACCGTTCTGCATGGCATGGGCCCAGCTCCCACTTGGAAAGGCCAGTGGAAAATGAAGTCTGGTACACAGGACCCACACCCATGGATAGGTTCTCCCATGAGGAATCAGGCCTGCATTGTACCTAGGCCGCTTTGAGACTTGCTTTTTGCTAAAACTCCATTGCCCTGAATTGAGGAAGCAAACGTTTACTGCATATCTTTAAAGTAACTTCCTCAAATCTATGCTAAACCTTCCAAGGATGAGTGTAACCAGTTCAACCACTTTTCCCTTTACATTTGCAAATATTCTTTTTTGACATAATTAGCAACATCCTCTCCTTTGTTCTCTGTAAAAGGTAACCACCTAAAGCGAACCTGTGCATAGTAAATGGGGACCATCCTGGATGTAATATGCCCAGAAAAGCAATAAATCTTGTCAAGGCAAGGGTTGGGGTGCTCTCCCCTGAGTGGCTGTGCCATCCCTTTTCTTGCACAGGACTTGGTAGTCCATGTGGATTTGTCTTGTCTCAACTACAATACTGTGGACACTGCTGGCCAGTGTCCGAATCAGCTGCCACCCAGGAACAGGGACCCAGGGCTACAAGTCACAGTTGTGGACAACAGACCACCTTGGTTGGAGTACGCGCATATCAGCCCAGGTAAGGGCCAATGACACTGAGTGCTTTTCAGTTAGGTCGTAGGGTATGTTGGATTTCAGAGGAAAAGGGTTTTGTTTCTACGTTGCCCTCTCTTGCAACCACTTTATATATGCACCCTTTTTAGTAAGCAGGAGCCTTGCTCTCTTTCTCCCAAGTATTTGCCACAATCTCATAGGCAGGTTGAGCAGTTAAGAGCCACAAGGGCACTTGCCCCTAGAAGACACCTGTGTGTGGATAATCTGACATGAACTGGGACAGAACACTAAGTTTCCCACCAACCGCAAGCAAAAGTCCACATGACAAGAGGCACAACCCCCAAATAGGTCTTGGCTTGGGAGAGAGAGCAAAGATTTTCCCTTTCATCAGCTTTAAAAACATCAACTAGTTACAGGACAGTTTACAAGCATCTTAGCAAATTCTTTCTTTTAAGCCTCCTTTGCGGTCCCTTTGATTTTGCCTTTACCTCCGTCTGCCTATATAAGGATTTAAAGGTGCATGTGGAGAAAAAGCAAAATTGAGACTGTTTTTCTAATCGCCATGCTTGCGGTGGGATGAATTTCAGGAAAAAGTTCTTTTATTCGTTAAAGAGTTTCTTTGAAGTTTTCTGTGAATCCTCAGTCATGGGGAACGGGCTCTCTGCGGAACAGGAGCAGTGTTTTAAGCTAGTTCAGAAGTTTTTTAGGGCTGTGGAATATCTCTCTGATAAGGGATCTCTAGATTTAGTTATTTAGAAAAAAGTTGGGCAGAATTGGAAATAACACCAGGTAGTGTGAGATAAGATTCTAAGGCTAGTGTCTCACTCCCTCCTTTAGAGGATTTAATTTGAAAATACTGGTTTGCTTGAATTTTGTCTTTTTTTTTTTTTTCTGAATGGTTCAGTCTCAAAATATTTTGCTAAACCTCTGGTAAATAGAATAAGATCTCTAATGTTGTTACATCATAAGGATTCTACTCAGAAAGAATTTAAATTGATTGTTTAAAGAAGGAAAAAGATCTCACTTCCCTCAAACAGTAAAAAGCACAGGAAGAAAAACAATGAGGAAATGTGTCTTTTAACCACTGTGAATCCTCCTTCTGGAGACCCAGGGACCGCTTCGGTCCTTGGAACAAGATGTGCCAAGATTAGTATCCTCCTTCTCTCTTCTCCAGCCTCCTTAAAGTTGTCAAGGGTACTAGATAATGATGAGACAGCTTGCCTTTGAGCACACTCAAGGAATACAGTAATCACTAAGAATTAACAACAACAAAAAAAGTAAATGTATTTGCCAGTAGAGAAAAAACTGTTTCTGAAAGTTATGAATGTGTTCATAAATTTGTCAATCTAAAGCATGCTGTAAGTGGGATGGGAGGTGTGATGGGTTAAAGAAATATTAAGAATCCTCCTTGTTTATGCCAGAGCCATGACCCTTTATTGTAAAAATGAATTATAGGTGTACTGTCTCCCAGGGAGAACTAGCCCTTCTCCATGGAAGACTAAGCACCATTTTTTAACGCAGTATCTGTAAACACTGATTGTTTCCTTGAGAAAGAACTGGCTATTCTCCCAGAGGGAACAGCTAGTCATTTGAGTCACAGAAGGCCCTTGGCACATAACCACTTTATCTAAAACACATTTGAGCAGAGCACCCCATCCCCATCTTTCCCACTTTCCTCACAGACTCTGAACCTAGGAGCAACCACGTTCTGAGAACAACAGGGCAATTAACTTGCTGCTTAAACTCATTGCAACATGCAGAAACAGCAGGGGCCTGTCTTTCCAAGCAGGGGGAAAAATGGCACTTTAGAAACTGAGGCTGTTTTTCAGCCCCCACTTGGAGCCTCGTTTGCACTACACCCTACTGCTTACCTGGCTCTCCAATAATACACTGGTATGGGTTGATGAGTGGCCACTTAGAGGAGAGCAACTTGAACAGACCTGCCTTTTAGTTAAACAAGAGTTAGAATCAGGTCATACTGAACCCTCTAACAGCCCTTGGAATATGACTATTTTTGTTGAACCAAAGAAATCTGGCAAATGGGGGCTTATTCACGATCTAAGAAAAATCAATGAATCCCTCCAACCTATGGGCCCTCTACAGCCAGGAGTCCCCAATCCAGCTGGCATTCTAAAGGATTGGCCACTTTTAGTTATTGACCTAAAGGACTGTTTCTTTACAATCCCTTTAGCAGAAAAGGATCAGGAGCGTTTTGCATTTTCCCTCCCAGTCATTAACAATTCTCAGCCTTTTCAGCAGTTTCAATGGAGAGTTTTGCCTCAGGGAATGCTTAACAGCCCAACTATCTGACAGCATTTCATTCATACAGCCATTCAGCCAGTAAGAGATCAGTTTTCTAATTCAATTATCTATCATTATATGGATGACATCCTGATCAAAGCTCCTTCACAAGGTATTTAGCAAAAACTGCTTCCTTTCTTAAAAGTTCTGTAGTTTCTGCTGAGCTAGTAATTTCTCTAGAAAAAAAAAATCCAGCATTCAGAACCTTGGAAATATTTAGGCTATATTCTTTTTAATAGGACAATGTGGCCTCAAGTCCTTCAAATTAATCCACCCAAGGGTTTAACTCTTAATCACCTCCAACAACTTCTGGGAGCAATCAACTGGGTGTGACCCAGCCTTGGAATACATACCCAACAATTAACTCATTTATTTCATGCCCTTTAAGGGGACCCAGATCTTAATTCCCCCAGAAAACTGTCCTCCGAGGCCCTACAAGAATTAAATATAATAAATCAACATATTCAGCAGCAACAACTAACTAGAATTAATTCACAGTTTCCTGTTCAGTTTTTCTGTTTTTTCAACCTTATGCACCCCAATAGGTCTTATAGGACAGCTATCACCCCTTTAAGTATGATAGAGTGGCTTTTTCTGTCTCATCAACCACAACGTACTATTACCACCTATATAACTGCATTGTGCCATCTTATTATAAAAGGGTGTGAGCAAACACAGCAGTTATTTGGATATGATCCTGCCTTTATTCATGACCCCTTAACTCAAGTCTATTTATAACAATTGGCAGCTCTATCTTTAGAATTTCAGTGTGCCATAGCTGACTTTGTAGGAAGACTGGAAGTTAACCTGCCCTCAGATAAATTGCTTCAAAACATTCCATTCCTTCAAATAAGGCTAGCAGAAAAGGTCAGCCCAACACCAATAACTGGGGCGAGAACTGTGTTTCTTGACGGGTCCGGAAAAACCAGATGGGTTGCTATTACCTGGCAAGAGGGCAAAAAGTGGAGAAGTTTTGTATCCTCAGGACATTCCTCTACTCAAAGGGCTGAGCTTTTCGCTGCAATCATGGCCCTGCGGCAATGGCCCCAGGAACCTTTGAATATAGTCTGTGACTCAGGATATACTGTTTATACTATTCTGCATCCAGATTGGGCATTAATTAAGACTTCTAGTGACCCCAATCTACTTAACCTGTTTTTGACCCTACACTCCATCCTTGCAAGCAAGAACATCCCCTCTTCATTACTCATATTTGATCCCATTCAGGCTTGCCTGGCCCCCTGGTGGATGGTAACAATAAGGCAGATGCCTTATCAGTGTCCTTACTGCCTTCCAGCAAGCAACAGCTTCTCATCAGTTTTTTCATCCAAATAGCCAGGCACTCTGAAAACAATGTAATATTCTTCACTCCCAAGCTAAGCAAATTATTAAAGATGTCCTGATTGCCAAGCCCTTAACAAGGCACCCCCATCCACAAGAGTTAATCCTTGAGGACTAAATTCTCAAATAATTTGGCAAACAGATGTCACTCATTATGCTCCCTTTGGAAAATTCAAATACGTTCATATTTCTATTGATGCTTACTCTGGTGCCCTACATGCATCTGCTTTAACAGGAGAATCTGCTAAAAATATACAAGCCCATTGGCTTGAGGCCTTTAGTCATTAAGGAGGCCTCAGCAAATCAAAACTGACAATGGCCCTGGATATCTTGCCCATTCTACTCAGGTTTTTCTTCAGCATTGGAATAGCCAGCGTAAAACAGGAATACCTTACAATCCAACTGGTCAGGCAATTGTAGAACAGGCTCATCATACTTTTAAAAATCTTAAAAAAACAAAAAAGGGGGAATAATGAGTCCTCCCTCCAAAATTTGATTATGTTAGCCATGTTTACATATAATTTTCTAAATTGTGATGAATCACTTTGTACTCCAATTGAGAAACATTTTCAGAAGAAAGAGCCAAAGTCATCTTATCCGCAGATTTTATATAGAGGTCTGCTGGGAGATAGCTCTTGGCAGGGCCCTGTAGATTTCTTAACTTGTGGAAGAGGGTATGCATGTGTTTCCATTCCTACAGGTCCTGTCTGGCTACCAGCCAAAAGAACAAAACTTTATCATGAGTGAAATAGACACCAAGCTCTGCTACCTGGAGCCGAGAACCAATTGACTGACAGACCAGATAGCCCAGCTGACCATAAACAACGAGAAGGAAAATGGACACCCACACCATCACTCATGGGCCTGGGTCTGCCAATGGAGGAGGATTTGGCCTGCCCCCAATGACAAGGGCTGAGGCTCAAGTGCCTCCTGCAGAGGGCAACAACCCCTCAGTACCCCATAATATTCCCTTTTGGTGTGTCCCCACCACATGGGGGGGGGCGCATCAAGGTTCTTAATGCTTGAGCAAAGGCCTTACCAAACAAAAAGTGTTCCAGACCCTCCATGATAATCTACAATGGCTGAACCCTAATACCTGATTCAATGGACTGAATTTACAAGTTTGGGTCATGGCAGCCTTTGGATGTCTCTTTGTCTTAATCCTTATTTTTACAATGTATACTGGGGTTGTTTGTTCAAGATTGCATTCAGGAACAGCAAATAGTAGGTTTCACAGTAGGTTTCAAATAGTAGGTTTCACTTAACAACTACAATTGCGTTCACAAACAAAAAAGAGGGAGAGATGATGTTGGGAACCTCCCTGCCTGGTTTCAAAAGCTGTAACCCCCCCTCCCCCCTGCCCATTGCTAAGGCTAAATGAGAGACCTTGGGACCCTAAGCCACTGAGGAGACAAAGCTTATCTCCCTGGCAGGAGCATAGCCTCTGCCCACCTTACTTCACCCTGTCTGGTCCCCAGTGCATGACTGGTTAGCCAATGATGGGTAAGATTCCTCAAGGGAGGGATTCCTAAGACAGGCACAATCATGAGGGGGCTCCGAGGGAAGGACTTGGGGGGCTATAGAAAAAGGGTGTGATGGACCCTCACCCTCAGCTTTGACTTAGCCCGAGTCCTCATTCTGTCTGTAAGATGTCTCCTAATCTATTGGCTACATCACTTCCCCTGCTTGACCTAAGCCTGAAACAATGCTGGAGGTGGGTGCAGCTCTGTTCTGAAAAGGATGGGTTCCCTGGTGTAATCAGGCCTAAGAAAGAATGCATAAAATCCTGTGAAACCTGCTTTGCTAATACCCTCAATTTAAATGATAAGGGTCCAAGTCTGAAATGATTTTGTTTCCCCAAAGTTTTATGGCCCTTTAGCTTTCTGACCCTGACTCTAAATAAGCCCTCATAGTTCTTTGAGTATTATCTATTGTTGGATCATTACTACATGACAATGATTGATGGGCTTGATCTGAGAATGGGTTTTTGGAGCTGCTGGTTGCTTACTGATTATAGTAATGCTCTGTGTACTTTGACACATTTGCAAATTATTTTCACAGGGTTGTGTGAGAGACCAGCAGGTATCAAGCTTTGTGTGATCTCTAGCAGTCCTAACTAAAAACAAGGGGGGAAATATAGGAGACCATTCTGCATGGCGTGTGCCCAACTCCCACTTGGAAAGGCCAGTGGAAAGTGAGGTCCAGTGCAGAGGACCCACACCCATGGATAGGTTCTCCCATGGGGAATCAGGCCTGCAGTGTACCTAGGCCACTTTGAGACTTGCTTTTTGCTAAAACCCCCTTGCCCTGAATTGAAGAAGCAAACATTTACTGCATATCTTTAAAGTAACTTCCTCAAATCTATGTTAAACCTCCCAAGGACAAGTGTAACCAGTTCAACCACTTTTCCCTTTACATTTACAAATATTCTTCTTTTTTGATGTAATTAGCAACATCCTCTCCTTTGTTTTCTGTAGAAGGTAACCACCTAAAGCAAACCTGTGCATAGTAAATGAGGACCATCCTCAATGTAATGTACCCAGAAAAGCAATAAATCTTGTCAAGGCAAGGGTAGGGGCACTCTCCTCTTGAAGGAGTGGCTGAGGCACTCCGAGGCTCTCTCTCCTTGAGAGAGTGGCTGTGCTGTCCCTTTTCCTGCACAGGACTTGGTCGTCCATGTGAATTTGTCTCATCTCATCCACAATGCCATGGACACTGCTGACTGGTCTCTGTATCATGTCTCTTCTTTAACTCCTTGGTTGTCAGACTTCCATACAGTTCAATTTTCTGTCAGTTCTGGTTGTTTTTTATTTTTAAATTTGTGGTTGTCCTTTTTGTTATGCGAGGAGGCACAGTGTGTCTACCTACACCATCATCTTGGCCAGAGGTCCTAAATGAGATGTTTTTAACTGCTATTTTCAGAGCATTTCATCCAAAAGCAGCAGAATACACATTCTCTTCAAGTGTACATAAAACAATTTTTAGAATAAACCACATGTTAGGGCACAAAACAAATCTCAATAAATTTAAGAAGACTGAAGTCACATCAAGAATCTTCTCTGATGATAATGGTATGAAACTACAAATCAATCACAAGAGAAAGAAAACAAAGAACATGTAAGCACATGGATGCTAAATAACATGTTAGTGAACAATGAATGGGTTAACAATGAGATTATCAAAGAAATCAAAAGATACCTTGAAACAGATGAAAATAACACAAACTGAAATCTATGAGACACAGTGAAAGCAATCTTAAGTGGAAAATTCATAGCATTACAGGCCAACCTCAGCAAACAAACAAACAAACAAAAAATCTCAAATAACCAATCTAAACTTACAGTTAAAGGAACTAAAAAAAAAAAAAAAAAAAAAAAAAAAAAAAAAAAAAAAAAAAAAAAAAAAAAAAAAAAAAAAAAAAAAAAAAAAAAAAAAAAAAAAAAAAAAAAAAAAAAAAAAAAAAAAAAAAAAAAAAAAAAAAAAAAAAAAAAAAAAAAAAGGATAGCTATCAAAGTCCTAAGTGAGTAGAGGAAAAGAATTAATGTAGATTAAGCAGAAATAAACAATAGTGAGTCTAAAAAATACAAAAGATCAATGAAACCAGGAGCTGGTTCTTTGAAAATACAAACAAGATTGACAAACTGTTAATCAGACCCATTAAGAAAAAAAGAGAGAGGACTCAAATAAATAAAATGAGAAATGAAAGAGAAGTAATAACTGACACCACAGAAATACAAGGGATTGTAAGAAATTATTCTGAACAACTACTTGGCAGGAAATTGAATGATCTGGAAGAAATAGGTAAATCCCTAGAAACATACAATTTCCCACAACTGAATCAAGAAAAAAAGCAAAAAACCCCCACAGTTTTAAAAAATATTTTGTTTATTTATTAGAGAGGGAAAGGAGGGAGAAAGAGAAAGAGAGAAACATCAATGTGTGAAAGACACACTCATCGATTGCTCTTGAATGAACCCCAACCAGTGACCAAACCTGCAAACCAGACATCTGCCCTGACTGGGAAATTGAACCAGTGATCTTTCACTTTGTGTAATGACTTCCAAACAACAGAGCTACACCAGTCACAGCAAAATGAAAAAATATTAACACTGATTACAACTAATGAAATTGAAGAAGTAATCAAAACACTTCCAAGAAACAAGAGTCCAGGAACCAGTCCAAGAACCAGATGGCTTCTCAGGCAAATTTTACCAAACTTTCAAAGAACTAACACCTATTCTTCCCAAACTACTCCCAAAATTCAAGAGCTGGGGAGACTCCCATATTCATTTTGTGAGACCTGCATTATCCTAATTCCAAGACCAGATAAAGACACCATAAGAAAGAAAAGTATAAGCTAATATGCCTGATGAACATAGATACTAAAATTCTCAACAAAATATTAGCAAACTGAATTCAGCAATACATTTAAAAGATCATATACCATAATCAGTTGGGATTTCTTCTAGACATAAAAATTTGGTACAGTATCTGCAAATCAATAAGTGTGAAACACTACATGAACAAAATGAAGGATAAAAACCTTAGGGTCATATCAATAGATGAAGAAAAATCATTTGATAAAATCCAGCACCCATTTATGATTAAAACTCTCAGCAAAGTGGGAATAGAAAGAACATACCTAAATGTAATAAAGATTATGTATGACAAACCCACAGCCAAAATCATACTGAAATGGCAAAACTAAGTGTTCCCCTTAATATTAGGAGCTGGACATGGATGTCTGCTTTCACCACTCATTTAACATTACACTGAAAGTCTTAACTACAACAATCAGAAAAGAAAAAATAAGGCATCCAAATTGAAAAGGAAGAAGTAAAAGTGTCATTATTTGCAGATGACATGGTACTGTATATAAAGAATGCCAAAAATTCTACCAAAATACTGCTAGAACTGATAAATGAATTCAGTAAAGCAGCAGGATACAAAATAAATATCCAAAAATTAGTTGCATTTTTATACACCCATAATAAACTACCAGAAAGGTACACTAAGAAAACAATCTTATTTACAATTGCATAAAAACTACCTAGAAATAAATTTAACCAAGATTTAAATGACCTGTACTCAGAAAAGTATAAGACCCTGAAAAAAGAAATTGAGGAGACCCTAAGATGGCAGCTGAATAGGTGGAAACTGAGTCCACTTGCTCTTGCCACCAACATGGATTTTCAGCTATCTTCCAACAATTAACCCAAACAATCAATGGAATTTTATCTTTGAAGATACATAATTTTGAAGTTAAGGAGTACATAAAATACTTCAAACTGTCCACCAAGGAAATGTTTTAAGTTGATGGAGAAATACCCTGTATGTGACAACTACAGCAGCAGAGAGACCAGACAGAAATTGCAACCTTGGAGCTCCCTCCCATCTCAAAGAAGGGGCCCTAGTCTTGCACAGAGATCTTCAACCATAATGGGGAGTGATTTGGGAAGATATATGGAGTCTGGGAGACCCAGGCTACACACGCACACAATGAACAGCACATTCATAATGGTAGCACAACCTGGAGAGTTCCAGATAGGAATTCAGTCTCCTAAAGTGATCAGATTGTCCCACCTAGGTGTATCAGAGGCACCAGCAGGCTGCAGCCAGCCATGACTGAGAGAGACATTTTACTTTTTGGGGGGAGGGGTTATGTACAGAGAACTCAAACAGCAACTCAGCACTGCAGTGTGGGTACCACATAGAGACTTTTTAGAAAGGAGCTGAAATATGGCTGGGCAAAGACCCCACACAGCTTCTTGTACAGCAAAGAGACCAGACTGAAAGCACAGTTCATTCCCACTGTATCCAGCAGAACAGGGTTGTCAAAAGGTTGTGCAACAGGGGGTTTGTGGGCCCTGATCAGCTCAGTTTGCAGGCCAGGGGCTATGCAGAACACATAGTATTGCACTGTGTTTCCTGCAAAGGCAAGTGAGCTGGGAGTTAAACTGGCAAGAATTGAGGGCCAGAGGTTCTTTGTAGCCAGCCAGACTCCCTGCCACCCTCCACTAGAGTAAAAACATATAGGAAGGGAAAATCATGCCCATCACCATCCTGCAGAGCAGTCAGGCAGGGTCAGGAGCCCCCTGCTGGGTGCATATCCACAGAGGAAAGACAGGGAGAGACCAAATGAGTCCTTTCTGAACTTTTCTCAGCTGTGACAAGACATGCTGGTTCCTTGGGCCCTGTTCCACTGAAACCAGCTGGGCAAAGAGTGCAGAAATTGGGACAGCAAGGAGTATTTTGGGTCCCACCCAGCTTTGGCTCTTATACAGAGCTGTCCTCAGCACGAGGCAGGAAAGAGCTCACCCTTTTACACAGACTGACCCCTCCCATGAAATGAAGAGCTAACTCATCAGAAACAATATATTATTGCAAATAATCTGGGACAGACAAAGATATGTGGTGCAAGTGTGGGGGAATACACCCACCATCTTCTCTGAAGTCTGAATAGCACCCCCAAGGGAAGATCCAGGGGCCCTATCCTCCCCACCATACCAGAAGCCCTTACAGAAACAGATGGATCAGTGGCAAGGCTAAAACCAATGGCAGGACTGCAGATAGAGGCATGTGGAGGTGGTACATTCTGGACATTGGATGACCCACCCTCGAGCCTTGTACTGATGAAAAGTCAGCAAGGTAGAGCATCAGGGACCATCGCAGATGCAGCCAAGCCCTAAGGAGACAGCTACAGACTGTGGATTGCTTCTGGACTCTGCTGAGATGAATTTCACCTCATTCTTTTTCATTGTCTGTATTATTTTTCTTTCCCATAGCTTTTTTAACATTTTTTCCTTTTTCTTCAATTTTGTTCCTATTAGTTCACTTTTTAAAAAAATATTTTATCTACTTATTTTTAGACAGAGAGAAAGGGAGGGAGGAAGAGAGGGAGAGAAACATCAATGGGTGCTTGCCTCTCACACACCCCCTTATGGGGACCTGGCCTGCAACCTAGGCATGTGCCCTGATTGGGAATTGCACCAGCAACACTTTGGCTCACAGGCCAGCACTCAAGCCACTGAACCACACCAGCCAGGGCCCTGTTAGTTCACTTCTTTTTTATATTTCAAATCTTGTATTTTCTTACTCCATTTTGCCTTCTTCACTCCCTTTCTTTTTTTAAATTTTTGTTTTAAAATGTATATTTTCCCTTTCTAGGCCTTGTTTCTGCTCTTACCATTTATTATTACTCCTCCCTCTATCCTCTCAAAATAATTTTTCTTTCCTTTATTTATTTTATATTCTTTTTATTATAATAATCATATTCTCCTTCCACCTTTATTAATCTTTGTTTATTTATCATTGATATTGCTCTTGTTGATTATTCTTCAGTTTTTCCTATTTGTTCAATATTTTTTATATCAGATCTCATATTTTATTCTTTCCTTGTCTTACTTCATTTTGCCTTCTCCCTTCCCTTTCTTATTTTTGGTTTAAATTTTATTTCCCTTTCTTTGCCTTGTTTCTATTCCTTACTCTTGTTGTTTCTCCTCCTTCTATCCTCTCAAAATCAATTTTCTTTCCTTTGGTCATCTCATAGTCTTTTTTTCTATCTTATTCATTTTCCACCTTTATTAACCTGTGCTCATTTGGTGTTGATATTGTGATTTGGGGGTGGGGCATTTTTGCTGGTGTGGGTTTTGTTTTCTGTGTTGTTTTGTTCTGTCAGCACCTGTACAAAAAAAGCTTAGGAGATCAACAAGACTACCCCACTGAGTTCCACAGGTCTACTACTACAGAAGGCCACCCCATGAAGCTAAGAAGTCAGACCAGTCTAATATGTAGAAACAAACAGAGTCACCTAAAGTGGGAAGACAAAGAAACAAACCCCAATTGAAAGGAAAGTAGGATTCCCCCCAAAATGAGCTAAATGAAATGGAGGCAAGCAGTTTATCAAGTATAAAGTTCAAAGTAAAGGTTGTTCCAAGGATGCTCTAGGAATTTAGTGAGAACTACAAAGAACTTAGGAGGAACTACATCTGCATAAAAAAAGGACATAGAAACTATGAATAAGAACCAAGTGGAAATGAAGTATACAACATCTGAAATAAAGAATACATTAGAAAGAAATCAAAAGCAGACTAGATGAAGCAGAGGATCAAACCAGTGAGTTGGAAGACAAAGTAGAAAAAAATTAAAGAAGATACAAATAAGTAGAAGCATATGCCATGTTCATAGATAGGAATAATTAATATCATTAACATGTCCATAGAACCCAAAGCAATCTATAGATTCAAAGCAATATAATGGAATAGAGGTCCCAGAATTAAACCCATGTCTTTGTGGTCAATTAATATTTGGCAGAGGAGGCAGAACCATGCAATGAGGTAAAGACAGTCTATTTAATAAATGGGTTTGGAAAACTGGACAGATACGTGTAAACAAACAAAACTAAGCCAACTACTTACACTATATGTAGAATAAACTCAAAATGGATTAAATGTTAGACTCAAAACCATAAAAATCCTAGAAGAAAACACAGGGAGTAAAATCTTGGTTATTTCTCATAGGATTATTTTTTCTGATACATCTCCTCAGGCAAGGGAAACAAAAGACAAGAAAAGCAAATGGGACTACATCAAACTAAAAAAATTTTGCACAACAAAGGAAACCATCAAAATGAAAAGACAACCCACTGAATGAGAGAATATATTCACCAATGATATATCTGATAAGGGGCTAAATTCAAAATTTATAAAAACTTATAAAACTCAACACCAAAAACACAAACAATAAAATTAAAAAATGGGCAAAGGACCTGAACAGATACTTCTCCAAAGAGGACATACAGATGGTCAATAGACATAAAAAGATGTTCAACATCACTCATCATTAGAGAAATGCAAATTAAAACCACCGTGAGATATCACCTCACACCTGTCAGCATGGATATCAATAGTAAATCAACAAACAACAAGTGTTGGAGAAGATGTGGAGAAAGAGGAACCCCTGTGCACTGTTAGTGGGAATGCAGACTGGTGCAGCCACTGTGGAAAAAATATGGAGTTACCTCAAAAAATTGTAAATGACCCAGTTATTTTACTTTTGAGAATATATCTAAAGAAAACAAAACACTAATTTGAAAGAATATATGTGCTGTTATATTCAGAGCAGCATTATTTTCAATAGTCAAGATCTGAAAACAGCTGAAGTGCTCATTGGTGGATGAATAAATAAAAAAAACTGGTTCATTCACACAATGGAATACCTATGTGGTCATAAAAAGAAGAAAATTTTGCCTTTTGTGACAGAATGGATAGATGTGGAGAGCATTATGCTAAGTAAAATAAGCCAGTCAGAGAAAGACAAATACCATATGATTTCACTCATATATAGAGTCTATAGAACAAAATAAACTAACAGACAAAATAGAAATAGACTCATAGATAGAGAACAGACAAACAGCTGTCAGAGGGGAGGGGGATTGCTGGGATGGGTAAAAAAGGTGAAGGGATTAAGCAAAAAAACCCCCCAAAACCCAAAACACCTCATTACCACTAACAACAGTATGGTGATTATCAGAGGGAAAGCAGGAGGGGGAAGATAGAAGACCTTGCAGGGGAGATAAATGATGATGGAAAGAGATTTGACTTGGGGTGAAGAACACACAATATACAGATGATGGGTTATAGAATTGTACACCTGAAACCTATATAATTTTATTAACCAGTGTTACCCCAATACATTCAATACAAAATCACAGGAATTTGACTGTTAGAACCCTGATGTGAATACCCTAAATACAAAAGAGAACTACCTAAACAAATGAACAAACAACTGTTTTTTAGGAATAACATTGGGGGTGCTGTAATTCTGAAACTGTTACATACTTAATATGGGTTAATTCAGATGTGTTATTATGTAATATTATAGTTTTATCAACCTGTGTTATCTTAGCATGGGGAAAAGAAACACAATTATAAAATTGAAGTGTTTCAATAAAAACCCTGTAGTTCTAAATTTGAAATGGCATAATCAATATAAACATTCATTCAATATTATATTCCAAAAAACTTTCTTTAGCTGTGTCCACTGAATCATCCTAAAAAAAATGACCCGCACATTAGTAATTAGTACCCCGCAAGACTCACACTGTGATTTATAATACTAATACCATTAAAAGGAACCAGGGCTCCTTAGGGAAATGTCTGATTCCAGGTCTGGAGCAGAATATGTACAACATGGGCCTGGAACATCTTGTCATACAAGATTTCGAAGACATTACAAAGATAAGTGAAGTTGTTCAAAAGGATTCAGGGTTAACCAGGTAGGATTCCAACTGCAGATGGAAAAATCTGACATCAGTAACAGTGATAACTGCAATTGATTGAAACATAAATACATGTAATGTATTTATTAGTTTATACTGATACTTTTATAATTTTAAGATTCTTTTCTTAGTCCATTATAGTAGTTCCAACTTTTCCCTCTTTGCCCTCCTTTGCCCATTCCATACCCCACTCCCACAGTCAATTCCAACACTGTTGCCCATGTCGATGGGTCATTCTTACATGTTCTTTGACTAGTCACTTTCTCTTCTTTCCACCAATATCACCCTCTCCCATCCCCTCTGGTCACTGTCAATCTGTTCCATGTTTCCATGCCTGTTGTTCTATTATGTTTGGTAGTTTATTTTGTTCATTAAATTCCCCTGATAGGTGAGCTCATATGTTATGTCTTTTTCACTACCGGGCTTATTTCACTTACTATACTATTCTGCAGTTCCATTCCTGCTATCGCAAAAGGTAGGAGTTCTTTCTGTTGCATAATATTCTGTTGTGTAAATGTACCACACTTTTTTGATCTATTCATTTACTGGTGGGCGCTTAGGCTGTTTCCAGCACTTGGCTATTGTAAACAATGCTGCAATGAACATAGGGGTGCAAAAGTTCTTTTGATTTGGTATTTTGGAGTTCTTAGGGTATATTCCCAACAGCAGAATCACTTTATCAAAAGGCAATGCCATTTTTAGTTTTTTGAGAAAATTCCATACTGTTTTCCATAGTGGCTACACCAGTCTGCATTCCCACCAACAGTGTACTAAGGTTCCCTTTTCCCCACATCCTTGACAACACTTGTTGCTTGCAGATTTATTAATATTCAGACTGGTGTGAGATAATATCTCACTGTGGTTTTAATTTGCATCTCTCTGATGGCTAGTGAAGTTGAACATCTTTTCATATGTCTGTGCATCATCTGTATGTCCTCCTTGAAGAACTGTCTGTTCAGGTCCTTTGCCCATTTTCTAACTGGATTTTGTCTTCTTGGTGTTGACACATATGAACTCTTTCTATATTTTGGAGATCAAACCTTTATCCAAAGTATCACTGGCAACTATGTTCTCTTATACTGTCAGTTCCCTTTTCATTTTGATGATGGTTTCTTTAGCCATGTAGAAGCTTTTTAATTTGATGTAGTACAATTTGTTTAATTTTTCCTTTATTTCCCTTGCCTTAGGAGATATATCAACAAAGATATTGCTACCTAGGATATATGAAATTTACTGCATATGTTTTCCTCAAGGACTTTTATTATGTCATGACTTACATTTGTCTTTTACCCATTTTGAGTTGATTCTGGTTGTTCGTGTAAGTTGGTGTTCTAGTTTCACGTTTTTTTTTGATACTTGACAGTCCAATTCTCCCAACACCATTTATTGAAGATGCTATTTTTATGCTATTCTATGCTCATGCCCCCTTTGGCATATATTAATTGACCATGGAGACATGGGTCTATTTCTGGCCTCTCTATTATGTTCCATTGATATATGTGTCTGTTCTTATGCCAATACCGGACTGCTTTGATTACAGTGAACTTGTAGTATTGTTTGATATCAGGTATTGTGATCCCTCCTACTTTGTTTTTCTTTGTTAAGATTGCTGAGGCTATTTGGGGTCTTTTTTTGGTTCCATACAAATTTTTGAAATATTTGTTCTAGATCTGTGAAGTATGCCATTTGTATTTTAATAGAAATTGCATTGAATCTATAAATTGCTTTGGGCAGTATGGACATTTTAATGACATTAATTCTTCCAGTCAATGAACATTGTATATGCTTCCATTTATTTGTATCTTCCTTAATTTCTTTATTCAGTGTTCTATAGTTTTCTGAGTACAGGTCTTTTAATTCCTTGGTTAAATTTATTCCTAGGTACTTTATTTTTCTTGTTGCTATAGTAAATGGGATTTTTTTCCTAGTTTCTCCTTATGATATTTCATCACTGGTATACAAAAATGCCACCTATTTCTGAATATTGACTTTGTATTCTGCTTTTTTGCCAAATTCACTTATTACGTTGAGTAGGGTTTTGGTGGAGTCTGTAGGGTTTCCTATGTATACTATCATATCATCTGCAAACAATGATAGTTTTACTTCCTCCTTTCCCATTTGAATGCCTTTTATTTATTTTTTCTTGTCTAATCACTGTGGCTAGGACTTCCAGTACTATGTTGAATAAAGCTGATGAGAATAGACAACCTTGTTTTGTTCCTGATCTTAATGGAAAAGCTTTTAGTTTTTGCCCACTGAGTATAATGTTGGCAGTAGGTTTCTCATATACGGCCTTTATTACACTGAGGTACGATCCCTCTACTCCCACTTTGCTAGATATTTTTATAACAAATTAGTGCTGGATTTTATCAAATGCTTTTTTAGTACCTATTGATATGATCATATGATTTTTGTCCTGCATTTTGTTTATGTGGTATATTACATTCATTGATTTGCACATATTGTACCATTTTGCATCCCTGGGATGAATCCCACTTGATCATGGTGTGTGATCTTTTTAATGTATTGCTGAATTTGGATTGACAATATTTTGTTGAGGATTTTAGCATCTATGCTCATCAGAGATATTGGCCTGTAGTTTTCTTTCTTTATTATATCTTTACCTGGTTTTAGAATTAGGATTATACTGGCCTCATAAAAAGAGGTTGGGAGTCTTCTCTCCTCTAGACCTTTTTGGAGTAGATGCGAAAGTATAGGAGTTTGTTCTTCTTTAAGTGTTTTGTAAAATTCACATGTGAAGCCATCTGGTCAAGGGCTTTTGTGTTCCAGGACTTTTTTGATTACTGCTTCAATTTCACTAATTGTTATCAGACTGTTCAGGCTTTCTGCTTCATCTTGATTCAGTTTTGGAAGACTGTGTGTTCCTGGACATTTGTCCATTTCACTCAGGTTGTCCAATTACTTGGCATATAGCTGTTTATAGTAATTTCTTACTATAATCTTACAGAAAAGATTTCTGACAGAAATCTTTTGTATTTCTGTATCAGTTGTAACTTCTCCTCTTTCATTTCTGGTTTTATTTATTTGGGTCCTCTCTCTTTTTTTCTTGATGAGCGTGCTTAAAGGCTAGTTGATTTTGCTTATCTTTTCACAGAACAAGCTCCTGGATTTATTGATCATTTGAATTTTTTTTTTTAAAATCTGTATGTCACTTAATTCTTCTCTGATCTTAATTATTCACTTTCTCCTACTTGCTCTGGGCCTTTGTTGTGTTCCTCTAGTCCTTGTAGATTTAGGGTTAGGTTGGTTATTCAAGTTTTTTCTATCTTCTTTATGTGGGCTTGTATTGCTATGAACTTCCCTGTCAGGACTGCCTTCACTGTGTCCCTTAGGCTTTGGATTGATGTGTGTTCATTTTCATTTGTTTCCAGGTACTTTTTTATTTCCTTCTTCATCTCGCTGTTAACCCACTCATTACTTAATAACAAGGTATTCAGGTTCCATTTATTTGAATGGTTTTGAGTTTTTTCCTTGGGATCCATTTCCAGTTTTAAGCCATTATGACCTGAGCACATGCTTGATATGATTTCAATGTTTTTGAATTTTGTGAGGCTTGTTTTGTGTCCTAACTTGTGGTCCATCTTTGAAAATGTTCCAAGTGCTTTTGAAAAGAATGTATATTTTGCTTTTGGGGGGTGAAATGTTTTGCATGTATCAATGAAATCCATGATCTAGAGCCATTCAATATCACAACACCCTTGTTGATTCTTTGGAAGATCTAGCCATTGTTGACAGTAGGATGTTAAAATCCTCTACTGTGATTGTGTTCCTGTTGATATCTTTCTTGAAGTCCTCCATGACTTTTCTTATATATTTGGGTGCTCCTATGTTTGGTGCATTTATGTTTGTAAGGGTTATATCCTCTTCTTGAACTACTTCCTTAAGTATTTTGTAGTGGCCTTCTTTGTCTCTTTTTATGGTCTTTGTTTTGAAGTCTATTTTGTCCAATATACGTATTGCTACCCCAGCTTTTTTTTTCATGTCCATTTGTTTGGAATATTTTTTCCATCCCTTCACTTTCATTCTGTGTAGATCTTTTGTTCTGAGGTGTGTCTCTTGTAGACAGCATATATGTGGGTCATGTTTTCCTATCCTTTCAGCTACCCTGTCTTTTGATTGGAGCTTTTAATCCATTTATATTTAAGGTTATTACTGAAAGGAACTTATTCACTGACATTATTCCATACCTTTGTTCCCCTCTCCCCATTTCTTTTCCTTTTTATGACAGCCCCTTTAGCATCTCTTGCAGTATTCACTTGGTGGAGATGTTCTCTTTTAGCCTTCTTTTGTCTGGGAAGTTCTTCATTTCATCTTCCATTTTAAATGAGAGCCTTGCTGGATAGGGTAGTCTTGGTTGCAGATTCTTGCTTTTCATTACTTGGAATATTTCATACAAGTCCTTTCTGGCTTATAGTGTTTCTTTGAGAAATCAGCTGATAGCTTATCAGAGCTTTCTTGTATATAACTAGTTGTTTCTCCCTTGCTGGCTTTGAGATTCTGTCTTTGTGCCCTGGTGGTATTGCTCAGTGGATTGAGTCCCTGTGAACCAAAGGACCACTGGTTGAATTCCCAGTCAGGGCACATGCCTGGGTTGCAGGCCAGGGCCCCAGTAGGTGGCATGTGAGAGGCAACCACACAGTGATGTTTCTCGTCCTCTCTGTCTCCTTCCTTTCTGCTCTATTAAATAAATAAGTAAATAAGTAAGTAAGTAAGTAAATAAATAAATAAATCTTTTTAAAAAGATTCTTTCTTTGTCTTTAAATTTTGCCCTTTTAATTATCTTGGAGTGGGCCTCTTTGGGTTCATCTTGATTGGGACCCCCTGTGCTTCCTGAACTTGCATGACTTGTTGCCTCACCAAGTAAGGGAACTTTTCTGTCATTATTTTTTTCATAAAAGTTTTCTATTCCTTGCTCCCTTTCTTCTCCTTTTGGTATTCCTATAATGTGAATGTTGTTGAATTTCTTGTTGTCCTGAAGCCCCCTTAAACTATTCTCATTCTTTTTGAGTTTTTTTTTTCTGTTTTATTCCTCTGACTGGGTATTTTTTTCTATCTCATCTTCCAGCTCTCTGATTCAGTCCACTGCTTCATCTAGTGTATTCTTTATTTCAGATATTGTATTCTTCATTTCTTCCTGGTTCTTATTCATAGAGTCAATGTCTTTTTTTCCTGCTGCTGTAGTTCCCACTAAGTTCCTTGTAGCTCCCATAGAGTTCCCTGTAGTTCTCACTGAGTTCCTTGAGCATCCTTAAAACTATTATTTTGAATTCTATGTCTGATATATTTCTTGCATCAATTTCATGTAACTTTTTTTACTGGGCATTCCTCCTTTCCTTTTCGTGAGTGGTTATTTCTTTGCCTCCTTTTAGGTGACTCTGTTTGTTTCTGTGTCTCAGGTTGCTTTGCTTTGACTGCCTTTCTTCATGGGGTGGCCTTCTGTGGGACTCAGTGATGCAGTCTCTTTGATCTCCTGATCTGCATGCTACAGGGATGCCCCTTATTCATTTATGTGGGCTCTCTTATTGCACTTGGGCTTTGATTATTGATGGTTCATTCATTGGTGGGTTCTCCCCTCCAGCTGGCTGACTAGGAGTTACAACTCCCACCACATCTTGTATGCACCCATTGTGAAGCATCTTCTGTATTCCTTGGCTCAAAACTTCATATCAACTAAGATTTCATTGATTGTTAAGGTTATTTGTCAGAGGAACAGCTGAAAATCCAAGTTGGGGGACTAGAGCATGTGGACTCAGCTCCCACCTACCTGGCTATCATCCTCCTAAATTCTGGCATTTTCTTAACTCTGTGTGTCCTATAGTCTCCTCACCAGCTCACAACTTCTATTGCTGTCTATTGTCCACAAAGACACCAGGGGATCCCTGTGAAGGCAACAACGCAGGCTTCCATGAGGTGGTGTCGTGTGTCACTGCAGAATGTCATGTGGTGTAGACTTTCTGAGAGATATGCATGCTGACTTTGAGAGCTGGATTTTCCTCAGAAAGTGGCTCTTTCTTGGTCCTTGTGAGGGATAATGTGGTGAGTTTCATGGGTGGTGCAGGGAAGGAACAGCCACAAATTGAGGCGTCCTGAAGGCAGGGCCTCTATAATGATGCCTTTAAAATACAAGAGTTAATTTTCATATTTAGGATGCTAATAAAGTCACTCTTTATTTTGAACACTGTTTAATAACACTAAAGAATGAAGTATTTGTCCTGCATTTCCTAAATAAATGTAAAACTGGGGAACCAAAAGATAGTTGAGAAAGTAGAAAGTCCTCTTTATACAAGTATTCAGTTAACAAGTGATGAAGGAATGACAGAATAGAATATCACCATTTAGTATCATTAGCTGCTATCATCATAAAAAGAGAAATAACCAGATATCATGTGCTTCCTGATAGAACAGCATAGTACTACAACAAAAAACTGAAACCAGAATCCAATCAAGCATCCAGATTCAACTGTCCCTTTACAGAAAATACAAGGAACAATTAAAGTACGCCAAAGACATACAATATGCAACAATCAGTCTCTGTAGAACACAGAAAGGGAAACAACCTGTTTTCTTTTTAATCAAATAAACAGAGAAGGAGAACTGGAAAGGTATTCTACAAGATATAAGGCATTTAGGAGACATAACCAATTACAATGGGGAACTCTCACTTTAATCTTGACACACACACACAAAAAACCAAACAGTTAATAATTATTATATTCTTGAGTAAATTAATTGGATATTCTTAACATTAAGCAACTAACATTATGTTCATGATAAAGTTATTGTGATTATTTTTTAGTCATTCTTAAGTTTTAGAGATACTTAGATGTATAGATGAAATGATACAGTAAGTCTGGAGTTGGCTTTCAAATATAAGGGGAACAGGGAGAATGAGTAGAATTCTAGATTTAACAAAAGTAACTATAAGTTATCCATATATAAGCTGGTTGTTGGATACATGGGAATTTATTATGATATTCTATCTACTTTTATATATGTTTGAAAATTTCTTTTTTTAATATATTTTATTGATTACATTATTAGAGTTGTCCCATCCCCCCTTTATTCTCCTCCACCATGCACACCCCCTCCCACCCATATTCCCCCCTTTAGTTCACGTCCATGTGTCATAAGTTCTTTAGCTTCTACATTTCCCACACTATTCTTGCCCTCCCCCTGTCTATTTTCTCTCTACCATCTATGCTACTCATTCTTTGTACCTTTTCCCCCTCTCTCCTCCTCCTGCTCCCCTGTTGCTAACCCTCCATGTGATCTCTATTTCTGTGGTTCTGTTTCTGTTCTAGCTGTTGGCTTAGTTTGCTTTTCTTTTAGGTGTGGTTGTTAAAAACTGTGAGTTTGCTGACTTTTTACTGTTTATATATTTTTTATCTTCTTTTTCTTAGATAAGTCCCTTTAACATTTCATATCATAAGGGCTTGGTGATGATGAACTCCTTTAACTTGACCTTATCTGAGGAACACTTTATCTTCCCTTCCATTCTAAATGAAAGCTTTGCTGGATAGAGCAATCTTGGATGTAGGTCCTTGACTTTCATAACTTGGAATACTTCTTTCCAGCCACTTTGTGCCTGTAAGGTCTCTTTTGAAAAATCAGCTGACAGTCTGATGGGATCTCCTTTGTAAGGGACTGTCCCCTTATCCCTTGCTGCTTCTAGAATTCTCTCCTTCATTTTAATCTTGGCTAATATAATTATGATGTGCCTTGGTGTGTTCCTCCTTGGGTCCGACTTCTTTGGGACTCTCTGAGCTTCCTGGACTTCCTGGAAGTCTATTTCCTTTGCCAGATTGGGGAAGTTCTCCTTTATTATTTGTTCAAATAAGTTTTCCACTTGTTGCTCTTCCTCTTCCCCTTCTGGTACCCCTATAATTCGAATTTTGGAATGTTTAAAGATGTCCTGGAGATTCCTAGGCCTCTTCTCATTTTTTTGAATTCTTGTTTCTTCCTTCTTTTCTGTTTGGTTCTTTCTTTCTTCCTTCTGGTCTACTCCATTGATTTGAGTCCCAGTTTTCTTTCCATAACTATTGGTTCCCTGTGCATTTTCCTTCATTTCACTTAGTGTAGTCTTCATTTGTTCATCTAATTTTTGACCAAAATCAACCAATTCTGTGAGCATCCTGATCACCAGGGCTTTGAACTGTGCATCTGATAGGTTGGCTATCTCTTGGTCACTTAAAAGTATTGGCTCTGGTGGTTTGATTTGTTCTTTCATCTGAGCCATTTTTTTTGGAGGGGCTCTGGTCATGCCTGTTACTTGATAAGGGGCAGAGCCTTAGGTGTTCACCAGGGTGGGGCAACCCAGTCTCTGGGTTGTGATGCTGTATGTGGGGGCGGGGTCCGAGAGGGAACAATGGCGCTTGCTCCACTCTCTCTCGGATTTCAGTCCCCTCTGTGAGGCTTGGATTCTCTTCCGGCACTTAACCCCCGCAAGCATTTTCAATCGGTGCTTTTAGGCTTTATTTCCCAGCACTGGGGCCCTGGGTTGTGCAGTCTGTCTCGCAGCCTGTTTTCACCTGGTTTACTTATGTGGGAATGAGTGACTGTGGTCAGCCGCCTTGTGCGCCTTGCTGGATCTGCTTGTTGTCTCCCCGTGCCCAGTAACTACCACCTGTGCACCCGGGGTGTGCCAACTGCCACCTGCACATCCAGGACCACTAGCTACTGCTTTTTCCTGCCACAATCCCTCTCTGCTGGCCGTCAACTCCATCCCTCTTACCAGTCTGGGTGAATCGCTGTCGGACTTCTGTACAATTCAATTTTCTATCTGTTCTGTTGTTTTTTTTTGTTTCTAAATTTTTGTTGTCCTTAATTTTGGTTGTGAGAGAAGGCACAGTGTGTCCACCTATGTCTCTATCTTGGCCGGAAGTCCCCCGTTTTCAGGAAATTTTTTAATTACATATTTTTGTCCATCAAAACTCTTTAGCTGTTGAATCATTAACTTTGGAAATCTTATGGATTGAAAACAGATAAGTCAGCCTCATAAATTTTCTTTCACGCATGACCTATTTCTTTTTTTTCCTTGATGTTTGTGAAATAACTGCTGTAATCTCTGAAAATCTAGTAAATTCCACCAGTATATTTTTCTAAAATATGTGTACTCTTGTTTCTCTACAGATCATATAAATCTTTTACCTTTTACTAAAATATGTGCCCATCTTCATTTCCAGAGTCACATTTTCATTCATCCTAAATAAGTTTACTATTAGTTTTGAATATTTTACTCTTCTCATTATTCTATTGTCTTCTCTATAGGAACCAATTATAGCTTTTCACTGTTATTCATTCTTTTCAACTGTGTTTATTACTTTGCTAATATCTCCATATTCTATGCAATGTTTTCAAGCTCAATCTCCAGATTATTAGTTTAATTTTCTATATTGTTTATTCCTTGCTGCTTGTAATAAATTTATTCTATAAGGAAATGTTTCTGTTCTTCTTTATCCTTAGCTTTGCCACTCCCCCCTTTTTTAATTTACAAATAAATTTCTGCAGCTATTAGGTAGACCTTCAGCTAGATCTAATGTCATTTGTCAATATAAAAGTATGTGTATTGCTATGGTACAGTTTTTTAACATTGTGTTAACTGTGCTTCAATAAAATTGGTTTTCCTGTCTTTTATTTTATGCGTTTAAAAATTGTGTTCTGAAAATGGGTCTGTGGTCTTCAGCAGCATGCCAAAGGGACTGCATAGGATTAAGAAAGGTTAAGACGTGCTAGGCTGAAGGTTCCTGTATCCCTGCACTTGAAATCAGAGCGCAATTCCAGGGAGGAGGAGGAGCTCTGTGTGTGTTCATGTGGGATGTGTAAATGAGAGAACCTAAAAAAGGAGTCATAAAGTGATCTGTAAACCTTTGTCTCTAAATATAAATAAAACATATTACATATAGAAATACAAGTCAAATGCAAAAATAATCATGCTAACAAGTAAATAGGAGCATTATAAATAAAATGTAAAGTGTATTCAAATATATAACAAATATTCTTGCACAATCTAAAGAACTCATTTATTTCAAAATTATGTTAGTATAATTCTACTCAAAGTAATTTGGATTTCAGTTAATTTTTTTTTTGAAGGAAAGAAGAATGTGGGTAGGAGAAAATGGGACAAGAAAGTAGCATTTAATGATAAAATACCTCTATATTTCTAAAGAAAGATCATTGGTACAGACTAGCTGATAACATTTTTGGAAAAAAGTAATCTAGGGGAAGGTACCAGGTAGTATAAACTATGAGGTTACAATAATCGAATCGACATGGCGCTAACATCAGAAGAAACATAAGACAGAAAGAGGAGAGCAATAAATAGAGCTTAGCATATGTAAGAACTTATTTATATAGAGTGTAATAGATTATAGAGAAGGCTACAGAAGGTAAATGAGAATGGATGCGATTTTTAATTTATAGTTCTGGTTAGTTGGAAAAAATCAAATTAGACCCTCTGCCAAAATATATACTTTCAAAATAAACTTCAGATGGGTTATGTTTCAGATTTAAAAAAACAAAAGAAATAAAAGCTCTGAAATCATGGGATTTTTTCAAACTTAAAAAGCTGGAATTAAATGTGTAATATAAAAATAAGCAAGTAGAAGAGAAATATATTGTGCATAGCACCATATTTATATGATTCAGAAACAAAAATTAGCAATGTTATGGGAAGATATATACATAGACAGGGATGCTAAAACTATAAAGAAAAGTAAGAGAATAATAAACCCCAAATTCAGGACAATTACAACTGGAGAATGTGCATGGGATAAAAAAAGAAAACAAAACACTCAGGGAACTTCAATAGCATTGTTACTACACTATTTAATTTAAGTCAGCATTCTATGTACTACTCACTGGTATTTACATTATTACTATGTTTTATAATATACATTATATTTAAATAAGATATATATCTCAAATATCTCCTATAAAACAGCAAATTAAATTTAAAATCTCATTTAAATCTGTTTAAAAACCCCAAAGATTGTGATGTCAGTAGAAAATAAATGAAAGTTAAAAACAATAAATTTATCATAGGGAAAACATTAATGATTATTATATAGAAGGTGTACTTTGCTAGTAATAATTATGCAAATTAAAAATTATTTTGCTTATTAAATTATAAAATCTTAAAAAAAATTATATTATTGCATGTTTGTGAAGACAGGAGATAGGCACCTTCAAACACTGTTGATGGAGTTTTATATGAGTACAGTTTTTCTGAGAAGAACTTTCACTATCTTCTACCTATCTATCTATCCATCCCCCAAGGAATTTTGAAAATGGTCTTTCTTTTTGACTTAGTAATGCCTTTAATATTACAAAAACATTAGCAAGAGATTACAGATATATTTATTTCAGTAGTGACAAGAAGAAGAATAAAATTTAAAATGTCTAATTATCCAGCAATAGGGAAATAGCTGGATACACTACTATACTCCAAAAGTGAACCAATCACCATTTCTTTTTTAAAATATATTTATTGATTATGCTATTACAGTTGTCCCATTCCCCCCTTTTAGTCCAGTCCACCCTGCACACCCCCTCCCACCCACATTACCCCCTTTAGTTCATGTCCGTGGATCATATATATAAGTTCTTTGGTTCCTACATTTCCCATACTATTCTTAACCTCCCCCTGTCTATTTTCTACCTACCATTTATGCTACTTATTCTCTGTAACTTTTCCCTTTCTCTCTCACTCCCATTCTCCTGCTGATAACCCTCCATGTGATCTCCATTTCTGTGGTTCTGTTCCTGTTCTAGCTGTTTGCCTTGTTTTTGTTTTTGTTTTAGGCTCAGTTGTTAATAGCTGTGTTTGTTGTCATTTTACTGTTCATATTTTTGATCTTCTCTTTCTTAGATAAGTTCCTTTAACATTTCATATAATATGGGCTGGTGATGATGAACTCCTTTAACTTGACCTTATCTGGGAAGCAATTTATCTGCCCTTCTATTCTAAATGATAGCTTTGGTGGATAGTGTAATCTTGGATGTAGGTCCTTGCCTTTCATGACTTTGAACACCTCTTTCCAACCCCTTCTTGCCTGCCAGGTTTCTTGTGAGAAATCAGCTGATAGTCTAACGGGAACTCCTTTGTAGGTAACTCTTTCCTTTTCTCTTGCTGCTTTTAAGATTCTCTACTTATCTTTAATCTTGGCTAATGTAATTATGATGCACCTTGGTGTGTTCCTCCTTGGGTCCAACTTCTTTGAGACTCTCTGAGCTTCCTGGACCTCCTGGAAGTCTATCTCCTTCAACAGATTGGAGAAGTTCTCCTTCATTATTTGTTCAAATAAGTTTTCAATGTGTTGCTCTTCCTCTTCTCCTTCTGGTAACCCTATGATTCAGATATTGGAACATTTAAAGATGTCCTAGAGGTTCCTAAGCCTGTCCTTGTTTTTTTTGAATTCTTGTTTCTTCATTCTTTTCTGGTTGAATGTTTCTTTCTTCCTTCTGCTCCATACCATTGATTTGAGTCATGGTTTCCTTCCCATCACTGTTGGTTCCCTGTACATTTTCCTTTATTTCACTTTTCATAGCCTTTATTTTTTCCTCTAATTTGTGACCATATTCAACCAATTCCATGAGCAGACTGATTACCAGTGTTTTGAACTGTGCATTTGATAAGTTGGCTATCTCTTCATTGCTTAGTTGTATTTTTCCTGGAGCTTTGATCTGTTCTTTCATTTGGGCCAGTTTTTTTGTTTGTTTTGTTTTGTTTTGTTTTTGGTCTCAGTGCCTGTTACTTAGCAAGGGTCAGAGCCTTAGGTGTTTACAAGGGCCGGGCAACCCCCATTGCTGTGTTGTGATGCTGTGTGTGTGGGAGGGGTCTAAAAGGGAACAGTGTTGCTTGCTCCACTCTCTGCCAGTTTCAGTTACTTCCCCTGCTACCCACAATCAAATTGGACCCTCCTGGTGCTGATTCCCAGGGGGGTGGGTTTGTGTACTTTCAAGGATCCTGTGGGTCTTTCCAACAAAGTCTCCTGTGAGGCTGGGTGTTTTCAGTTAGAGGCTTTGAGGTTTTGTTTCCCTACTCTGGAACCCTAGGTTATGTGGTCTATCTTGCTCCCCAGTTGTTCCTCCTGGTTTATCTGCATGCAAATGTGGGACCACCTAGTCTGCAAGCCACTGCCTCACCCGGTCCACCAGCCACCTTGCTGCCAGGACTCTCAACCCGACTGCCCATCTCCGTCCCTCCTACCAGTCTGGATGAATGTTTCTTTAACTCCTTCAGATTTCCATACAGTTTGATTTTCTGTCAGTTCTGGTTGTTTTTTGTTTTCAAATTTGTTGTCTTTCTTTGGGTTGTGTGAGGAGGCACAGTGTGTCTACCTCCACCACCACCTTGGCTGGAAGTTCCTCTCAATCACTATTTCAAAAAATGTTTATTATTATTTTTACTATGAGCCAGACACTGAACTAAAAAATTTATGTACATGATTTAATTTAGTTTTCTTTTAGAGAATGTAACAGGGTGTAGCCAGGGGCCCCCAAAATAGGGATTTGTAATGGGATGCAGAATTCAGTGTATCCAGGAAATATTAAAAAAAATACAGGATGTGCCCACCCCCATAAGTCTGAACTCGGACACATGGAGCAGGGCCATTGAGTATTGTTCTGCATAGCAACAGTTTTGCAACTAACCTCAGGTATGGTCATTTAACATTCAGGGCCATTGAGAGTTGATCTGCATAGAAACAGTTTTGCAGCTAACCTCAAATATGGTCATTTAACATATCTATAAATTTTAACTGGTTTCATGGATATGTTAAATAGCTGCAGCCGTGCTTTGAGTCAGGGAGATGGGAGTGACTTCCACCTAGGATGTAACTGGGAAGCAACTGCCCCTGGTTACAGAACCTGCATGAGAGCTTGGAGATGATTCCCTCCATGACACAGGGCCACACCTACTCAGACTTACTATGGTAGCCCAGAAAAGCTGGAAAAATACGGAAATGCTGGCAGGTATAGCTGACTGTGGGAGGAGTTGGAAATGGGGCTGCAGAGGAAGATTGGCACTGGGATTAAAACTCAGGCATGGCAGCCATGGGAGAGAAAGAGGGGACTGTGCAGCTTTGGTGAGAGAAAGTGGGGTCCATGTGGCTTTTGGCAAGAAAGGGAGAACTGCACAGCTTTGGGGCTCCCTTTGCCATGCAGCTTAGGAAGCCAGAAAGCAAGATGTAGAAGCAATGCAGAGCTCTCTCTTAGCAGTTTGGAAGAATGCAGGAGAGACACTGCAGGAAGGAAAGGGGTGAAAGGACTCTTGCTGGTGGGTCATGAGAAGGTTACATGTGGGTTTGGATTAAGAACTGGAGATCATGGCAGTGACACAGCTGATGGTGCTGGGAACCCAGGGAGGCCTGCCAGCTGAGTGTGGATTACTGGGAAGAA
>PVKU01008705.1:0-70526 GCA_004027475.1 Anoura caudifer | reverse complement strand
ACACTGTTTAAAATCCCCATTTCCACAATTCAAATCCCAGGAAATTACTACACATTCCCTTATACAGCCAAAAATAGGTTTACTGGGATGTCTCCAGTTGCAGCTGTAGGCAACAAGCGTTCACAACACTTAGCTTTTGTTACACCCATAACGCGTGGAAACTGCTGGCAAAGCAACTGTAATAATGTGAGAACAATCTCGCGAATACTGATGGGATGGCTACGTGGGCTTCCCCGCCCCACCTGAACGCCAGAGCGCCAGTCCAGTCCCGAGTCCAGTCCCCAGGACACTGAAGCCTCAGTTGGGAGTGTCATTAACCACAGACAGTCAACTGGCAAGTATCTAGTTTCAAATTAAATCCTTGGACTATGGCAGAACAGAGGCTGGTGGTCTCGGCCTTGAACACGATCACGAAAAGCACATTCTGCCAGGAGGGAAGAAGGTAATGGACATTCTCAGTGCTCCAATTTGAAGTAATACTTGCCCCTTAAAGATTTCTTGAAGAAGTTTTGAAAGTTATATACATGGGTTTCATTTAAATTATGCAGCCATTTATTATTATTATTCTTGTCCCAGATTTTGTTTAATGAAGACTTCTGTCATCAAATCAAGTACGGTATTTCATAACTGTAAGAACTGCAAGAGAAAAGAAAACAAGAAGGAACTTGTCAACATCCAATCCACGTGCCACATGAGAATACTGCTCCTGAGCGCAGCTGTGTCCTGCTTTGGAAGTGGCCGATGGGGTCTGGACTTCTGGCCGAGGGCAGATAACAAATGGGAACGGAGAAGCAAAAACATCACAAAGCCACCTGCATGTCTAACATTGGCATTTGGATCAATATATTATGGCAGAACCTTGGCATGCAGCTGCTAAAACACAGGGTCTGGCACATATAATGCCCCTTTTTATTACATAAGAATCTTTTTATTACAAAAGCATAAGCATGTGGTTCTATAACATAGCAATATCACACTCAAGCACACCATAGGACATTTTAGGTGAAATGTTCAAATTGCTGTCCATCTCGTGTGAGACACCCATATACTCTACCAACCACTCTCAAGCAAGCCTTACTTCTGCTGCACACTGTATTTTAAAAATATTTAATAACATAATATTTATTTTTAAAAAGATTTTATTTTTAGGGAGAAGAGAAGGGAGGGAGAGAAAAAGAGAGGGCCAGAAACATGGACCAATTGCCTTTCACATGTCCCCATCTGGGGACCTGGCCCTCAACCCAGGCACGTGGCCTGATACGGAATCAAACTGGTGGCTTTGGTTTGCAGGTTGGTGCTCAATCCACTGAGCCACACTATCCAGGGTGGGAATATTTTATAGTATATTAATAAGTAAATGATCTTCATTTTTGAAAACCATGTTCATATGTTAATAGGAAAAGACAGTACGTATACAATAGTATATTAACAGTAACTACCTCTGTGTGGTAAGATCACAGTTGAATTCTTTCTTATTTATGCTATTCCATATTTTCCGAATTGTCCACTGACAAGGAGAAGGTTCTGAGATGTCCTTAATGAAGTCACAGCAGGGTGGAAGGGAGGGACAGGACAGTGCCATCAGCTGACAGCTGCTGGTGGTTTGCAGGGCAGGGCCCCAGGATGGTCCTTTTCTGGCTCGAATTTGGTTTAATAAACCCTTTACTAAAAAAAAGCTTTCTTTGTGAAAAGCTTTCAGCTGTAAGTGTGTCTGTTTAACACATCTTGTTAGGAGAGAATTCGATCGTTTCAAGGCGCAGAAGGGGCTGGGACTCTGGAGACAAGTGCGGTACCCACAGCGGTGGTCCCACTGGGACCCCTCTCTGGCCCCTCGGAAGGCTTGGATCACGCAGCCACCCCTTGAGGTCCAAGCGCGCAGCTTCCCTGGGCCCAGGCAGGTAACCCTTCCACACGGGTCTGTAAGAGGCTGCCCGTCTGTCGGGGACGTGTGCCAGGGGAGGTCCTTCCAGTGAGGTGCTGTACGGAGGGCTAACCCCTGTCTGACCGTCCGTAACAGGCTGCCCAGGACATGTCTCATTGGTGCCAGGAGGCAGTTCCCTCAGCTGACTGGTGAGTTAGGAGGAGACACACTCAAGTCAGTTTTATTATTCTGGTATTTACCAGTACCATCTTTGGTTTTGAATTTCATTTTTTTCTGGCAACTGAGCTTATAGTGACAACTTGTGGCCATTTGATGTAATTACAGTTTGGGTTCTCTGGCAGACCAATGCCATTAGACTGTAAGTCTGAAATTATACATAGGATAGTGATTTTCACTCCAAATAAAGACCACTGTGTCTTCTGACCCACTGAGGGTATTTCCAGGTGACCAGAAACCTTTGCAGAAGTGTCTGGACTCACCGTCTGAGAATGTGCAGCTGTCTCACAGGGTCCCCAGCAGAAAACCAACCCCGTTTCAGGGTCAGATGGAGCGTTTTTGGATTGGTCGCCCCAGTACCTGGTCCCTGCTGAATACTGCGTGGTGCCCAGGCCCTATGAGTCGTGTGGAGGAGCAGCCACCAACCTAGGGAGCAGCACTCCTAAGTCCACTTCAGACCCAAAACAATGTCTCGGCCTTAGTTGACTGAGAACTAAACTTTTAAATTATGGGAAGCCAAAATGCCAAAATCTCCCCTGGCTCCTCTTCAGGAACCTGAGCAGTGATATATATATATATATATATGAATGAATGAATGAAATGTGGGGCTGAATTATGAATGGCACAGGTGGCAAACACAAGGCCGCGGGCCGAATCCAGCCTCCCACCTTGTTTCTACCTGACGGCAGCACCAAGCTCCTACAATCCTAAACTTGCCTTTGAAGGCAACCGTGAGGCTGATGTGGCCCCCGGGGAAAATGAGTATGACACCCTGGTGTGCGGTTTTATCTTTTGAGTTGGCCAAAAAGTCCGTTACGTTCTTTTCCTAAGATGGCCCTAGTAGTGCTTAGTTGTCTCTGACTTCATTTGAAGCAGTGCTGTTAGAGTGTATTGTGACAGCTGTCATATCAGCATGCATTTTAAAAAAACTTATCAAAAATTGGTGAATTTTTGTGCAGCCACTTTAATACTGAAGATGGAAGAAAATCAGCCACATATTCAGTGTATTATGCTGTATTATTTCAAGAAAGGTAAAAAAAAAAAAAAAAACACCTGAAATGAAAAAAAAAAAAAAAAAAAAAAGATTTATGCAGTGCATGGAGAAGGTGCTGTGACTGATCAAACATGTCAAAAATGGTTTGTGAAGTTTCTTGGTACTGTTGACATTTTGGCCAAATAATTCTCTGCTGCGGGGCTGTCTCATGCACCGGAAGATGTTTAGCACCCCCCCTGGCCTCTGCCCACTTAGAAGCCAGCCAATAGCGGCAGAGAGCCAACGTACTCAAAATATCCAAATCAATAAAGTTATTGGTGAAAATGAAAAATATCTTTTATTTTATGGAAAAAAACTGAACGGACTTTTTCACCAACTCAATGAAAGAATCTCTGAAATATTTCAAAGAAAATTTATTTCTTTACGAAAATGAAAATTAAACTAACCAGGCCTCTATGATATGTTAAAATTACATGGGAGCCCTGAATAGTGTAGCTCAGTGGATTGAGCGCCAGCCTGCAAACCAAAGGGCCGCAGGTTCGATTCCTAGTCAGGGCACATGCCTGGGTTACGGGCCAGGTGCCCAGTGGGGGCATATGAGAGGCAACCACATATTGATGTTTCTCTCCCTCTCTTTCTGCCTCCCTTCCCCTCTCTGAAAATAAATAAAATCTTTAAAGAAATCCTTTGTTTTTTAAAATCTTTGGCCACGGAAGTTCTTTTGTTTAACACCACCCTAGTTTATGTTGGTTCTTGGTATCTGCAGTTGTTCTATTCTATAAAGTCATCACAAACACTGAAATCAGTGACCACTGCCCATGGCTCCTAGGAGACAGGAAGGGGTAAATTCCTGCATGCCTCTGGGTACCACATTCTGTCAGCCAATCAACACATAACCTTGTTCAGTGTGCGTTTCTGTGTAAAGGCACCTTATGTGATACACACTGTTGAATCATTCGCATTGATTTCCTGGCCAACAGTACGCTAACTCAGGCCTCGGAGAAGCCCGTGGAACCACCAGCCTCCTCCTCAAGGCGCAGCACAGCCCTGTACTCGGCCATGCGGGGCAGGCTTCAGCACTGTACTTGGGAGCCACTGTGAACAGTGAAACCACCAGCGACATGCACAGAATTGTAAGAAGTGTGCACAGTCTAGCCTCTGAAGGACAGCTGCTGACACTCTGAGAGTGGGGCTGGGAGGCAGGGCATGGCTGCGTCAGACATCAGTGGGGACTGTGTCAGTCAGGGACCCCACTTCTCACCGCTCGGGACGCAGTGGCCGTGAAAGCAGCTGAAGCCCGGCCGGAGCTCCAAGTCAGTGTCGGCGCTAAGGGGTGAGCTCGAAAACCCAGAACCCACTAACACGGGTGAGGACCGACCCAGTTTCTTTGTCACAAACCTTTTCTAAAAAGAGAATATTAGCATGGGTTTTTTCAAATGGTTATTTTGAGACACTTTCCAAATCTTCATACAGTCCCTATAAACATAGGCAAAGAGGTGATGGAGAGAAGGAGGTGTTAAAAAGGACCTTACTTTAAAGAGAACATTAAGGATATTAAAGACTGAAATCAAGCTCAAATCCAAAACAGAAACAAGACAAAAACATCTACCTGGGGAATTTATCTAGATCTGCCCTTCAACACGATCTTAAGCACAGGCTGCCACGCCTGAACGTTGATGTGAAAGGAAAGTGAGTGGTGTGGCCCTGGGGTAACAGCAGCCACGTCTGGCCACAAACAAAGCCCTTGGCCCTGCGCTGACTTAGGAGCAACTTCAGAGAGTGACCGGGTCTGGGCTGAGAGCTCCGGCCTCAGGTCAGAAGTCATTGGTTAATCCCGACAGCCGTACCAGGTTGACTAAAGGTAAATTAAAAGGGAACTAAACTCCAAATCAAATGATATTCCCCCAAGTTAACGGCCCAGGAAATACTTACTGATGATCACCAACAAAAGGATGGCAGCCACCAAAGCCATGATGACTTTTATCTGTAACACACAAAAGGCAGAGGAAAGACATTAACCTCGACCTTGACCTTACTCACACAACTGACCGCTGTGTCAGTTACTGTGTCACACTCTCTCCTCAGTGAACAAGCTCCTCCCTGGAAAGGTTTGCAAACCTTTTCCACATGCACTTGCTGGCCATGTGCATCTTTTGTTAGTACCCAGGGCTCCCCAAGTCCGATGGCTCTGCCTGCCCGCGATTTGTTGTTCGAGGCGCCCACAGCAGAGTGAGCGGCGCTGACCACAGCCTTCACGGACCTGATTGCTTTGTCTGTGATTTCCTGCACTTACTTCCCGTACAAGACCAGAAGTACGATATTTTACCAACTCTGTTAAAAAGCATCCAACGCAAACGATTTAGTGTACAGTGCAAGGCATCATTTTTATAACACTATTCTCCAAGTATATGAGAATTCTGTTCATTTCTGCTATCCACACTTTCTGCTTGGAGTTTTAATTTCTGTTCTGTGGAAGAGAATTTAGATTCTTCACGAACAACCTCACCCCTGGCTGAGTAAATGACCTGGCTGAGAGCACCGGGTGTCAGCTTCAGAGCTGAGAGAAGCCTGAGAACTGGTCCCCAGCGAGCTGAGGGACATTTTAAGCTCACATCGTTTCTCTCTATGTCATCACACTCCTCATTTAATCCTAAAGTGCATGAATTATGAATTGATTTGATTTTCCCAATGAATTCAAATGAAAGTCTTATTTTCATCAAAGATTTTCAAATGTAACTGATTAAAGACATTTCATTCAGAAAAAGAGATCCCCAGTCACTGTAAACACGTGACCATTCTTCATCACAAACAGCGACCAGAAGCAGCCAATGAACTGTCTGTAAAGCAGAACCACGGGTGCCGCAGTAGCGGTCCTAACACTCCGGGCAAGAACAAGGTGACCAAGAGAGACAGGGAAGTTTTGCAATATAATATGGACACCAGGGACCTATTAAGGTTATTAATTATGATAACCAAAACCCATAGAAACAGGAGCAGATCTCATGGGAGGGACAGAGGGACATTCCCAGTATGTGCCTGGGTCCCTCTTAGACTATAAACTAAAGTACTGATTCAGCGGCAAAGTGATTCAGAGAATAAACGGAAGCTTTGCTTCTTTTACTTCACCTAAAAGTGTTTCTGAAGTAATTGGGATTTTACGGCAGTTCCCAACTTTACCCCAAACACACACAGTGCGCCCTGCTGACATGTGGCGTCTTGGCAGATGGACAGGGAAGCACCAGTATCAGTGCCAAAGCCCCTCAGCAAGCAGCTCCCCTCCTCAGGTCTTCAGCACCACAAGGGCAGTCGGGCGCCCTGCTCATCCAAAGCCAGTCACGGTCGCCAGTGGTGGCGGGCTGCAGACCTGCCGACTGTCGGGCAGGCCAGGGCCTCCAGGGCACCGAGGGCAGGTGTCAGCCATTCTCCCCCACCCTCCCCGGCTAATTTCCTTCACTTACTTTCAAAGTCGGGTGTATTGAGATACCCTCACAGAAATAAAATTCACCCTCTTAAAGTTCATTTTGATGGGTTTTGACAAATATATAGTCTGGCGCCAACAGCCACCAGCACAGCCAAACGTGAGGTGCTTCTAGCGCTGCAGAAAGCCCCTCAGGACCTGCTGTGGCCGGTCTCTTCCCTCTCCCCGGCCCTGTGGCAACCCCTCATCTGCTTTCTGTCCCCCTGCCCCTACTTGAAGCCCTTCCTCAATCCTTGCTAGGAAGTCGATCCAGAAAATGGTAGTGATAGAGACTACTTGAAATATAATTCTAAGATAAATTCAGTTTTCCTCCTTGAAAGCACACAAGTCCTCTGATTTCAACCCCCTGAAACAAAGATCTTCAGCTGTGGCTAAGAAAAGGTAGCCACCAACACACCCTCTGAACATCTTTCCAGGACTCGGTGACTGGGTCGTAGGGGTAGGGGGGGGCGGGGGGGGGCAGGGAAGGTGAATGGCTCATGCACCTTATGTTCTTCCAAGCTAGTCTATGGAATAGAAAACTTTTATAGAAATAGATATTTGATGAAAATAGAAAATTTATTTTTTCAAGAATTTAAAATAAAAAATTTAAATTCTAGACAAAGGGGAGCATGGGACATGTTTCTTTCCTAGGTTCTATCTCTGGAAGCAAGGGGCTGCAAAAGGCAGTCAGACAAAAATAAGTAAACCCAAGGCAAAGCCTGGAGAAAGCCTTAGCACGTGTGAAGGCCAATATTAGAAACTTATTGCCAAACTTGGACTACAAAACAATGAATTTATGCCTAAGATTTCGGCAATGCCAGAAATGATACACAGAATCAGGGGAAAAGGAAAGATTTGCTCATATGCTGGAAAATTTTAAGAGGAGCATTTTCTGTTCAATGATTAGTAGGCATTACTTGGTTTAAGAGTAAATTCAATTCTACAAAATGTTTTGCAGAAATATATTAGCATATAATAATTCTCATTTTTTAAAAAAATATCTCTTTTATTTCTCATTTCTCTGGAATAATGAGGGATGGAGGAACTTCTTGGCCATATTGGCCATATTTTGACATATAATCTGCTCTTATCCCCCATTTAAAAAATCCTATTTTTCTCTAGCTTTCCTTTTATCTTACTATCTGTATGTAACACTATAGGCTGTTCCAAAAGGTACTAACATCAAATTATAAGAAAAATTAGTATTTCTTATAACTTCAGAGGTAGCTAAATTATTAGTAAAATGTGGATCACCTCCTGTGAAGAAATGCAGGAATCCATCCTTTTGGGCACTGCTCGATTTCTGTAGTTGCTTCTGTCCCCAAACCATGAATTCATCCAACAACTATTTACCGAGACCCTGGCTGGGGTTCAGAACATCCGATGAAAAGCAAGGCGGCTATAACCGCCAGGCCCTTTCATGCCTGCCCAATGGGTGCTGGCCTGCCTCCCCCATCGGCTGCATCTGATTTACTTACTTTGCATCCACGCCACCACATCTGCCTTCGAAGTTGTTTGGATCTGTTGCTAAAAGCAGTTGCGTTATCCGATAAGCTTTCTGTATCACATAGAGGGTGGAAAGAAGGGTTAAACGATATGACAGGCTTCTGTTATCTAGTCACACAAAGACAAGAAGATATTAATTTCTACTTCTGCAAATGCAGTCCCTTCTGAACATGAAAACCACACCCTCCCTTTCTTCCACCCATGCCCTCTGATGTTCTGTATGCTAAAAAACCCTCAGAAGCAAAGTCGCTGCAGGTCAGTCCACTCGATCTATTTCTACAACAAGAGTAAGAAGTCTTTCCAGGGATGCAGGCCTTTCAAGCAAACTTATGAATCCTGGTAAGAAAACACTCATTAAAAATTCAAGGACCTGGCACACATATAGAAAAAATTGACATGTGGGGTCTACATTCTTAGACAACACCACGAATGACTGATTTAGAAGCAAAACAATATGAATTTTAAAAGTGGTTAAATAGGTTTTTTGTTTAAAAAATCTATCTCAAGGATTAATCAGATATTCAATCATTCATCAGTTAAACACTATTTGAGAACCTGGTATGTGCCAGGAAATGCTACGAGCACAGAGACTAACATCTGCCAGTAAAGAAAGGTCACTAAGTTGCCAGAGAAAGCAAAAGAGAAAAGCATCAGATGGGTCTGAGTAAGTGTTGAAGGGATCAGACCTCTCCTCCTTGGGAATATGAGAAATACAAAGCTCATCAACATAACAGGAGAAAAAGGAAAAACTCCACTCTAATTCTTCAACAATGGATTTTTCAATTTTCCATTCTCAACTGATTAAAGAAATAATAAAACAGTAAGATGATTCAAAGTAAAGGGAGCTCAAGTTAAAATACTGAAGTTGTAAGTTAAGAACCAAATACCATTTTCCTAAGTGAAGGTCCCTAAACTTTGGCTAGAACAATGGGAGGAGTAAACTATCAAAACCCAGGTTAGTAATATCAAGAAGCATATGAAATGTCTGTACCTGATTTGTCCTGTAGTTCATCAAGTCTCTCCCCTCTCTCAATTACCTTTGTAATATTTTCTTGCATGACATCAATAACTTCATCCACCTGATTCTGAACACTAGTTTTAAAAAAAAGATCAAAATATTTTTGTTTTGAGGATTTATAATTTTTGAAACTTTCGTCAGACATGGTAGAAATAAGTAGCATTTATAGTTTAGTGCAGCCCTGATCTGCAAACCAAAGGGACTGGCAGAATGCTCAGTAACTGAGGGCCTAACTCTGTCATCAGCTTCATTTTCTTGTCTGCAGGGAGCTGAGGCATCGCAGGGCTAGGCCGTAGCCTGAGCTCAATGCATAGCTCACACACCGGGACCAACAGAGGAGCGTGCCCACGTGTGTTGGAAGTTTCTGAAGAACAGTTTCCCACGTGGATGGCAGGTGTGCTCCAGGACACAGACGTGCAGTGGGTATGACTCTCCACTGTTCATCGGGTTTCCCTTACACCGCATTTAACACAACTGGCAACAACTGGGCAGGTTTGAGGCACCCATGGCAGAGCAAAGAGGGAAAACTTTTTGTTGTTCTTCAAGATAAAAGTGTGATTTCCTCCTTTGTACAGGTGATGAGGGCCTGTTCTATCCAAATTTCATACTGTTCAGTGAAGATTTAATGTAAATTCAAAACTTTAATAGTTGTTTTTCAGATGCCTACTTTCATTCCACAAAACATAAACACAGACATGTTTACTATTTTAAGTATCTATTTTCCTCTGCTGCTCCAATCATTGGACAAAACTACCTTATATTAATTTATGGAATAAGTCATGGGGACACCTTGATTTCAGGCTTTTGAGACCCTGGGCAGAGAACCCACCCACGCAGTGGCTGACCTCCTGACCCGTGGAAAACACGAGATGATAAATGTGTCTTGTTCCAGGCTGCTAGGTCAGGATAGTCTGTTACACAGCAACAGAAAATGGAAATATCTCTCTGGTCCTCGAATCAATCTGTTGGTAACTTGGTCCATTATTTCAGAATCCATGAGCTAGGATTAGGCTGAGTGTAAACATCTTTCTTCACACCCACAGCTGCCGGATCGAAGTCCAAGTGCCTCACCAAATAGGCGATGCCCTGCCCAGCACCCTTCCTACCATGTGCCTTCCATACCCAGGGTCAGGGCAGCAAGCTGCCAGCCTGAGCACTGGAGCCCGAGCCTTCAGCTTTTCTTCCGCAGAAGGTCTGCAGAACTTGGCCAGTTTCTAGGGCTAGTTCACTGCTGCATCCATCCCAACTCCATCCCATGGGGACTTACATACTTGTACCGTCAGATACATTTACTGCAGCATCATCCACCACCTACCACCCACAGTGTACACTGCGAGTTTTAAGCTGAAAATTAATTAGCCATAAAACCTAGATCACTATATGGATTAGGATAGTGACAAACATGAAAAAATTCTGGAAGGATACAAAAAAGACACATGCACTTCAAAAAACTAAATCTGCTGCATTGTTTTTTTATCATCATTCTGAAAATGGACTCCAGCTATTGATTTAAAACCAAAGCAGACCTTGAGATGCTGCTAAATAAATAGACGTGACATAAGGTAATTGCATTAATAACAACCAAGAGCTGGGAATTGCATTTCCTCAGCTATAATTCAGAGATAATAAAAAGAATTACTGGGGCTTTAAAGCCCAGCAGTTACAGTTTGTCTGTATCAGGGCTCAGCACATTTTTTTTCTACAAAGGGCCAGCAGAGGACAGATATTTTAGATTTTGTGGGTCATAAGGTCCTCTCGCAAGTACTCCAACCTGCCATTGTCTGAAAGCAGCCCTAGGTAATGAGAAACACACAGGCCCAGCTCTGTTCCAATAAAACTTTACATACAAAACAGTGGCTCAGGAGCAGTAGTCTGCCCACCTCCAGTCCACACAGAAAAATGACAACCGTTTAAACAAATGAGCATCTCAGACACTTACTGCTTAATTTTATCGTTCCTAGGTCCAAACCTTGGTCCAGATGGTCCCCTTCTGAAAGCAAAATACCGAGTGCATATGAATAACGAGAGTACAAAAAACAGACAAACACAGAGAACATGCACACTCCATCCAGCTGAGCTGCAGTCGCCACCATGAGCAGCCCCATTCCTCTGGCGCTGCCGGAACTGAATACCACGCAGTCATGCCTGCCGGGCACTGGCCGTGACTAACCCGCCCCTTCTGAAGAGTGTGACTTCCAGAGAAATGAGGGTTTATGTGGTAACCCTTAGTTACACATAGGATGTTCTACTGATCAAACTCTGAAATACCTTAACAACCAAAGTACCAACGAGTATGAACAGCTTTATGAGAAAACTAAAAATATAATTCACTTTGATTTGGGGCTATAATGAAGTGCTTGTTATCAGGGACAGACAGAAAGAAAAATCCTTTCAAAACAAGAAACATTTGTAAGTATGTTTTCTGATGACTCATCTTAAACCAAATGACATGGCTGAAGGGAAATGTAGGAGTCTGACAATATCTACACTTCTCAAATTGTTATTTTTCTATTACAGTTGAATGCTATCATTTTAACCAATCCATTTTAAAATTCTAGAAAGAAAAAAACACCTTTTGCATATTTTAGGTAATTATTCTTCTTCTCATGATAGAGAAGAAGGTATAAACTACAAAACTCAAAAGAACTGTGCTAACTGAACACCAATTCCCCAGTGTCCTCGCACCCTTGGCAGCCTCCATTCTACTTTGTGTTTTGGTAAACGCGACCACTCTGGGGCCTCACGGAAGCGGAATCAAGTAGAATTTGTCCTTTTGTGACCAGCGTCTTTCCCTTAGCATCATGCCTTCGCAGTTCATCCGGGTGGCGGCACATCCCAGACCCTTCCTGTATAAGACTAACGGCCACTGTATGCATGCGTCTCGTCTCGTTTCTCTCTCCATCGACGGACCCTTTGGGTGCTTCCAACTGTTGGCTACTGTGAATATTGCTGCTATAAACATGGGGGCTGATTTTAAAAAATGACTTCAAGAACTTTATTTGGTGTGTATCCCACAGGGCATGGTAGCTGCAGTGTGAGCGAGTGTGCCGGTTTTACCGTCAGGCCCTTTGGAAGCTACATGCAGTACTGGGGAGAGGGCCTCCTCCTACGGGCCCACTGTTGCCTGAGGAGGGGTGTTTCCCACAAGGGCATCAAGGTCACGTTCAGGCAACCACGTGTCTAACCAAAGCATCTGGCCTTCTCCTCAGTACTGGCTCCTTTCTGACAGGCAGCAATTGCTGCAGACTAAGGCTTCTTACTGCATAAAGCCCTGCCAGCAGCTGGCTTTGTGACTCTGCGGAAAGCCTGTCACTGGTGGACATCATCTTCCACTTCATCTAACCTTCCTGCAAAAGATTTCCTGTACCTGGATTTGTTTTATACTCTGCAGGTTCTTTTTGTTCATTGCTTCATGGCTATCAATTACTCTTCCTATAATGTTTTTATTTGGGGAGGAGAAGCCTCTGCAAAACACTTCACAACATCACGACAAAGGGGAGCTAAACGTTCCCTCTCAGGCACGCCTCTACCTTCATCTCCAGAGTAAACTGCAGCAACGCGCTTCATTCCTGACTTTGCGCATACAAACCTAGACCTGTGTGAGTGAGGGCCCTTCCTAAACGTAACTCCGAAGGATTGATCAGGCCAATTAATTCTGACAAATTATCAAGGCCATTCAACGGGGAAAGAACAATCTTTTCACTGAACGGCGGTGGCACGATTGGGAAGCCATATGCACCCTCCCCAAAAAATTATCCTTCACTTAGTCATAAACAATTTAAAATATATTCACCTAAATGTAAAAGCCAAAACTCTAAAACCCCTAGAAAAGAAACACTGGAGAAAATCCTAGTGACACTGGGTTTGCCAAAGATTTCTTTGGCAAAAATAATTTTTAAAAATAAGCAAAAATAATTTTAAAAAACTTAATAAATTTATTTCATCAAAATAAAAACTTTGATTTTCAAAAGATACTGTTGTGAAAAAGAAGATTTAGTTGCAAACTGGGAGAAAACATTCATGGGGAGTGCTGATGAGGATTTGGAGCAAAGAGGACTCTCAAACAATGCTGTGGGAATATAAAAGGAGACACCACTTTGGAAAATGGCTGTACCCACAAACCAGCCATTCTCCTCCCACATACTTACCCAAGAGAAATGACGGCAGTTGTCCACACAAAAAAACCCTGTATGGAAATGTTTATAGCCGCCTATTTACAATAGCTGAAAACCAGAACTACTCCAAATAGCCATCGATAAGGGAATGAATGAGTAAACTGCAAAATATTCATACAACAGAATGCTTCTCAGAGATAAAAAGAAGCAAACACACATGTGACACCGTGGATGATCTCGAAATAACCAGGCAGAGAGCATGAAGCCAGTAAAAAAGGGGGCCCAATGTACGGCTCCATGAAAAACAAAACTCTAGAAAAGACACACGATAGTGAAAGAGAGATCAGTAGTTGCCTGGGGGCTGGTGGAGGCGGGGGGCTGGGAGCATGACAGAACCTCGAGGTTCAGGGAGACGTCTCACATGGGGCTGCGTTTATGATTTAACTGTGGTGATGATGTCACAGGTACTATGTCCAAACTCGTATTGTGTATTTTATATGTCAATTATATCCCAGTAAAGATGTTAAAAAACTTACAGAAAAAAGTCCTCTTCTTCATCTGAATCATCTTCCAAAAGATTTCTCTGCAAAAAAAAAAAGACTTGAGTTTTCAAGTTCCCAGGGCTCACCCAGTGTCAGGAGGAGTAATAAAACCAGTTCTGTCCTGGTGGAATTCCTGAAGCCTCCAGGGGGGTCAGTAATTACATGTGTGTCATTGGAAGCTAAAAGATATGGAACCACATTTTCAGACTTTCTAAAGAAAATGCTTCTACGAGCGGAATCCTATGACTGACTAAGAGGCAGAAAGGTTGCTGAATGTGGTGTGGGAAGAAGGAACGGTGGGCAATCTGGGGAGCAAGTCCCTTCGCCTTCCCCGCCTTCCAGCTGCTCTCTATTCAATTTAACAGATGGGCCTGAGCATCTACTATGTGCTAAGCACTGTTCTAAGCACCAAGCGCCAGCTTTGAACACCCCAGACAGGCCTGAGCTCTCACAGGAAAACATCTGGTGGGGATATATGCTATGAGGAAAACTAAGAGGGATGGAAAGGAAAGGGACTGGGTGACTAAATGAGATGAGGCTGACATGGAAAATCACTCTCCAGAGGTGAGATTTAAGCTGAGATCCAACTGGTAACAAAGAGCCAACCAAAGATCAGGGCAAAGAGCATTCGCTGCCGCAGAGAGACGGGCTGCAGAAAAAGCCCCAGAGTAAGAATCGCCATACAAATGTGAACAGTCTGACTTCTCCTTTTAAAAACAAAACCCAGACGTGATTAGAGTTCAAATTTTCCAGCCAATATCTGTTTACAGGAAATCCTCCTAAAACAAATGTCAATTAAAAGGTGGGAAAAAAGCAATGGGAAAGATACATCAGCAAATTCTAACAAATAGGATGTTAGAGTTAGCAATATTAATATAAAGAGGAATTTGAGGACAAAGGCATTAAACAATTGAATAAAAAGATTTTACAATGATAAAAAGCACAATTCACCAAGAAGATTTACCAGAAATGAATGTTTATAATAATATGGCTTCAAAATATATTAAGCAAAAGCTACTTAAATTACAAGAAGAAATTACTACATTCAAAATTATAGGAAGATTTAACATATTGTTCAGAGATGGAGAAACCAAGAAGACAAAAAACAAATAATATAGAACTTTGTACTCAGCAGATTTTATTTTCTTGGAAATATCCAAGAAAAAAGATAAGCCACAAAAGAATTTTAATAAATCCCAAAAACTAAAGAGGTCACATTTTCCGGGCATAATACAATGGAAATTAGAACAAATTACAAAAGGAAATTTTAAAACACTTTTCTAAGTGACACATTAAAACGTAAATGGAAGTTGAACAGACTAGTTAGAAATGAATGATTCTGGGAACATCACAGAACAAAATTGCAGAGTATGTTACAGGAATACTTAAAGGAAAATGTGATCTCAAATGCATTTATTTCTGAAATAACAAAGACTGAAAATATAAGAAATAGGCAACTTAAGATGGGTAAGTTATTCCTAAGCAACATACAACCCTGTAAGTGTTAAAAATAAAGATTAGACTTCTGGCCAAGATGAAGGCGTAGGTGGACACACTGTGCCTCCTTTCACAACCAAAATTAAGGACAACAAAGGTTTAGAAACAAGAAAACAACCAGAACTCATAGAAAATTGAACTGTACGGAAGTCCAACAAATATTCATCCAGACCGGTAAGAGGAGTGGAGTCGCGGCAGGAAAAAGTGGAGGTGCGGACCAGGCATGCAGGCAGCAGCGGCTAGCGGACCCCAGGGCACAGGCAGTGGCTAGCAGACCCCGGGCACGGGGTGGCAAATGCGCAGACCCAGTGAAGCCGCGAAAGGCAGCTGGCTGAACAGGTGGTCCCACATTCGCACACAGATAATCCAGGTGAAGGGGAAGCAGCGGAAGGGACTGGAATCCCAGAGAGAGCAGAGCAAGCTCCATTGTTCCCTCTCGGACCCCACCCCCACATATAGCATCACCACCCAGCGAGTGGGCTGCCCCGCCCTGGGGAACACCTAAGGCTCCACCTCTCACTACCTAACAGCCACGACTAGGCCAGAAAAAAAAAAAAACCCAAAAAACAAAAAACTGAAACAAAAATGGCTCAAACTGGAGAACAAATCAAAGCCCCAGAGCCAATTTATCTAAGTGACGAAGAGATAGCCAACCTATCAGATGCACAATTCAAAGTCCTGGTGATCAGGATGCTCACAGAATTGGTTGATTTTGCTCACAAATTAGATGAAAAAATGGAGGGTACAATAAGTGAAATGAAGAAAAATGCACATGGAACCAATAGAGATGGGAGAAAAACTGGGACTCAAATCAGTGGAGTGGACCAGAAGGAAGAAAGAAACAATCAAACAGAAAAGAATGAAGAAACAAGAATTCAAAAAAATGAGGAGAGGCCTAGGAACCTCCAGGACATCTTTAAACATCCCAACATCCGAATTATAGGGGTACCAGAAGGGGAAGAGGAAGAGCAACCAGTGGAAAACTTATTTGAGCAAATAATAAAGGAGAACTTCCCCAATCTGGCCAAGGAAATAGACTTCCAGGAAGTCCAGGAAGCTCAGAGAGTCCCAAAGAAGTTAGACCCAAGGAGGAACACACCAAGGCACATCATAATTACATTAGACAAGATTAAAATGAAGGAGAGAATTCTAGAAGCAGCAAGGGATGAGGGAACAGTCACCTACAAAGGAGTTCCAATCAGACTGTCAGCTGATTTCTCAAAAGAGACCTTACAGGCAAGAAGGGACTGAAAAGAGGTATTCCAAGTCATGAAAGTCAAGGACCTACATCCAGACACTTGGCTTAGATAGATTGCTCTATCCAGCAAAGCTGTCATTGAGAATGGAAGGGAAGATAAAGTGCTTCTCAGATAAGGTCAAGTTAAAGGAGTTCATCATCACCAAGCCTTTATTATATGAAATGTTAAAGGGACTTAGAAAAAGAAGATCAAAAATATGAACAGTAAAAAGACAGCAAACTCACAGGTATTAACAACCACACCTAAAACAAAAGCCAACTAAGCAAACCACTACAACAGGAGCAGAAACACAGAAATGGAGATCACATGGAGGGTTAGCAACAGAGGAGTGGGAGGAGGAGAGAGGGGGACAAGGTACAGAGAACAAGTAGCATAGACGGTGGGTAGAAAATAGACAGGGGGAGGGCAAGAATAGTGTGGGAAATGTAGAAGCTAAAGAACTTATGACACATGGGCATGAACTAAAGGGGGGAATGTGGGTGGGAGGGGGTGTGCAGGGTGGAGGGGAATGAAGGGGGGAAATGGGACAACTGTAATGGCACAATCAATAAAATATATTTTAAAAAAGATTAATGGATTTGATTATATAAACATTTAAAACATGAAGATATCATAAACACGGTTAAATAGCAAGTAAGAGATTGGAAAAAAATAAAAATCTGCAACATACTCTCAGATCAAAGGTCTGATATCTATATTGTGTAAGGGCTCTGACAAACCTGTAATAAAAAGACACATTATAGAAAATCACCAAGGGAGAGGATTGACAATTCCCAAAAGATGAAGAAATATAAACGACCACACGAAAAGATGTTCTAAATCAATAAATACTATGCAGGAAGATGCTTTAATTCCTTCATCAAATACTTCTAGAATGCTATTCTAGCTAGTAAGTAACAGATAATCACTCACATTTATGAGTTTATTTGCCTTAGTGGATGATGACAGTAAAGATAAAGTGTCTGTATGATAGATAGCTGTACAATGAGAGACACACACAGACACCAATGTTTTCACACCCGTTCATCAAACAAACACAACTGCTGGAAATGCAACATCAGAAAAGTTAAATGGGATGCAATGAGAAACCCCATCACACCCACTCAGCAGATAACTAGTGTTGGTGCAAAGAAGTGGGTGGCGGTGAGAAATGTGGAGAAAGTGGAACATGCGCACACTGCTGGTGGGAATGGAAAAACTGCAGCCACTCTGGAAAACAGTTTGGCAGTTCCTCGAAACACTGAATGTGGGATACTTCCATTAGCAGAATTCAGCAATTCCCCTCCCCAGGTTTTAACCCAAGGTAAATGAAAACATATGTTCATGCAGAAACTTGTATATGCGTGTTCACAGCAGTGGCATTCACAACAGCCAACAAGTAGAAAGAACCCCACACGTCCATCAGCTGATGGAAGGGTAAAGAAAATGTGGCATATTCATATAACAATATTTTTCCGCAGTGAAAAGGAAGGAAGGACTGACATGTATTATGACACGGATAAACTCTGAAAACATTTTAAGCCAAAGAAGCCAGTTACAAAAGACAACACATTGTATAATTCCATTTCCATAACACGTCCAGAATAGACAAATCTACAGATCTGTGGTTGCCTAGGGCTGAGAGGATGAGGACAATGCGGGGTGACTGCTCAAAGCTACAGGATGTCTTGCAGGGGTGATGAAAATGTACTGAAATTGATTGTGGTGACACCTGCACCATTCTGAATTGTATGCCTCAAAAGACGGACAGAAATACAATAGGAGACCTCAGAAAACCAACAAGGATGTATCAGCCTTAAATGACACATCAGACCAGACGAACTTAACTGACATCAATGAACTTTCCATCCCAAAATGAGAGAATGCACATTCTCAAGTGCACACAAAACATTCATAAGGATGGACCATATGCTGGGACACAAAACAAGCCTCAATAAATTTCAGAAGACTGAAATCATCACATCAAGCACACTTTCTGAGCACAATGGTATAAAAACTGGAAATCTGGAGTATATAAGATAACAAATCATAAAGTTGTATATTCAAAATTTATAGAGAGATTTTGCGAACTTGGAGCCAAAACTCATTTGGATGAAAAACTGACCTGAATTGATGTTAGCTAATTTACTTATATATACATTTTTTATTTCTACACTTCGAATGATCAGATACTGAACTGAGACATATTAATGTTTGGAGATGCTGCTCCAGACCCCCAAAATGCTGTTGTCTAAGATGCCCTTACTACCTTTCTAAAATCTCAAACATTCTAAATTACAACCACATTTGGCTCCAGGGTTCTGAATAAGACATCACATATTTGTATAAAATTCAGTTTGCGACACTAGAAAGAAGCTGTGCTCAAAATCCAGCTGAGTCACCAATACAAGCGGCACATACTTTCTAATGTTTACTATGATGAAAGTGGCATTAGAATACAGCCAGAAACTTTCGATTCTCCTAAAATTACAAAGGGAATGAAAACGTATTTTCCCTCTCTTTTTTAAAGCTTAAGACTCTGAACTTACCCTTTCACTCTTTACAGAACCAGTGACATCGTCATCGTTTAGGTGGCGCTTGAACTTGGGAGGCATATTTTTCAATCTAGAAGTACTCTTCTACTTCCCAGCAGAGTAAGTACTCACCACCTTAAAGAGACGATAGATTTCATCAGATTTGAGACTTGTGGGAATAAGGTAAAGTACGTGCAACAGACTACAAGGCCCTGTGTGAAGGGGCCTCCTTCACTTCTCTGAGTTCAAACCACCCCCTTCTCACTTGCTCCTTTCCAGGGACCTCACACTGGGCTTTAATACATAGGAAATAGTATAAATCATGAGAAAATGGATGTAACTTTCTTAAGAGAACATGTGGAGGAAATCAGTGACAAAGTTTTTGTAAGATTAAAAAGCAGATTACACAGGAGGGGAAAACAGAGGTGCTTCCCTGAAAACAAGGCATGAATGCTTTAGTAAAAGGCGAAAGATTTATACCATCTGAAGAGAAACCAGAGTATGGCATGAAATGCTTTAGGATTTTAACTTGGAGTCAGAAGACAGTGGAACACTTCTAGTTCTCACTTTAGGTTAGCTGCTTGGGCGATTCAGTTCCCTCTTGTGTAAAGTAGTGTTTTCCAGGCTTCTGCATAGATTTGGGAGGGTCTAATCAGGTAAATACATGCAAACATATTCTGTAAACTGTAACATCCTGTTCTGAGGCATGGCACCGGTGTTCCAAGGAAAGGGATGTTTGGTCAGTACTGTTCAACAAACCAGTTTCTTTCCCCCTGCAGTAAGTCTCTTGCCTTTTATATGCTAATATGCATTGTGATTTTCCAGAAAAACACTTGGGTATGCAACAGACTAAAAATTTTCTTTAGAAAAAGCTGACATATGCAGACATGAGTTTTCAGTATCTTGGATTAGAAGATGGATGAATAATGAGAATAGCTAAGGTTTTACTATGTGCTCAGCACTGAACTCGGGGATTTATGTGCATCTTCTGTTACTCCTCGGAAGTAGGCACTAGAAAACTATAAGAAAGCTAAGGCTTAGTACAGATAGGTAATTAACAGTGTTAGCCACTCTGCTCATGGAAACAGTAGAAACACAGGCCTAGATTAATCCATGGCTGTGCATGATCAGTTGTGATGTTTATTCAGTTAGTTGCTCTTCAGGTTGCACAGTTGTGTTCTAGAAAGCCCACTTCCCTGTAACAACCTAGCAGCCCTCCTTCCCCTTCCACAAGAAAAAACCGAAGATGATCTTAAAATTAGGTATAGCTAGACATTAGTTTGTTGGTTAATATTACAAATGTTAACAAGCCCAGCACCCAGTTTTATAAACCAAAGTAATATTTTAAGTTGGCTCCCTGTCAAAACAAAATGATAGACACTTTGATAAGAAATGTTCCCAAACCAGCAACTTGACCACATGTAACAAAAAACAAACTCTTGCCACCTGAGTAAACAACTCTAGAGTTTATTCAACAATATTTGTCACATACAACTGGCCCATTTCATTCCTAACTTTGATTTCAGAATAATTCATCCATGCAGAAATGTTACAGAATGAATGGAAAAACAAGTGACAAAGTTAGCAATGAAGAACTGAGTTTTTCTTTTCATGATACCTGCATTTGTTTGCATGGTAAAACCTGCAAAGGAGCTGCCCAACATCCCAAAGCAAATAACAGCCAGACTTACGAAATATCTTTATAAAATATACAACAAAGCTACAAGCTTAATGGTGAGTGAGACCCATGTTGAGGTCCCATAATCCAAGATCAGCCTCTGGAAAGCAAGGAACCAGCGTCTGACAAACACAAAAGCCAGCAGCAGGCAGATTAACTATGCATCCTGAACCACAGGGCAACTGATATTTGTACCAAACAACTCTTAGAAAAAAAATGACATGTTTAGAAATCAGACTTATCCATATTCTATCTAAAATGATTTGTGCAAAAAGCACATATGCATCCACGTGTTTGTGTCTAGGACTATGTGTAAATAAGAGTCTTCATGATGTATTTCAGCATGGAGGGCAGAACGGCGGTGCACAATTCACCCCCTAAAAACGTCATCACCGTCTGCTTCTCACGTTATCGTCCTGCGTTTACAACGTGATATATGTATTTTTGGACGAGGTAGTACGTTCTGTGTTCAGGGGCTTTATACATAACATACTTCTAACCTGTTGTTTAATAACGTTGACAAAAAAGTAACAGAAAACCCTGTTTCATTTCGCACAGGCTTGCACCCGGGCAGAGGCTTTCCTTGTTCCTTCCTCCTCTCCCTTTCCGACTCCACTTCCCCATCCTAGCCCGCAGTCTCCGTGGGTGCAGTTTCCGGAAATCAGTGACTAGAATTGGGCGCAGCCTGGAGAGGTTGCTGCTATTCCCAAAACCTGTCAGTGCGGAGAATGCCCGCACCTGCCAGTTCTTAGAACTGAGCCTTTTAAATCCTGACACAAGCACAGCCCTCCAGCCAGCGGCTCCTCCCCACCACCCACCCATCTGTCTCACCACGTCGGCTCCCAACTCCCGTCTCTTCGGCCCCAAGACACCCGCCCCCGCCCGCAACCAGTCCTCGTTGCCTTTCCTCCCGGCGCCCCGCCCGAGGCTCCCTCCTCCGGTCGGTCCCGCAGCCCGACGTTGACGTTGCCGGGCCCGGGCGTCGTCTCCGTTTCCTTCCTCTTCACTAGCTCCAACCCCCCCCCTTCCCGGCCCCGCGACTGGGCGGGCGCCTGTACCTGAGTCTTCCAGGGAGGTCTCGGGCGGCTGGAGGAAGGGGCGGGGAGGGGAGGCAGACGACGGAGAGCCGAGGCAGCGGGCGCCCACCCGGCGTCGGCCCTAGCGCCGCAGCTGCGCCCCCGCTCATCGAGCCTGTCGACGCTCCGCAGCCTGGCGCCAGGCGGAGGGGGCGAGGCCAAATAGGCAGGGCCGGGCCAGGTGGCGGTGATCGCCGAAGGAGTCGATTCCACCCTCCTCTCTCTACCCGGCGAGGTCCTGGTAGCGACGGAGTCAGGACAGGGATCCCCAGGGTTGCATTGTACCTTGAGGGAGGAACGACTGGCTCCCACGCAGGCAGGGCGTGCGCGGAGGATGTTCGGGGAAGGCGGAGGCAACTCTGGGAAAGTCAGTTGGGCGGGCTGCTGAGACCTTTAGGAGGAATCCGAGGAGAGGAGGAGGATGCGGGGCTCGAAGCCCGAGACCGGCTTCGGATTGCTAGGGATTTTCTGAAGGGACGTACGTGTGACCCCTTGTTTATGGAATGAGAATTAGATTTGGAGAGAGAGAGGGTTTCTAATGCGGGCTCCTCATTTTAGACATTAGGAGTCTCTGGTCCAGTGTTGAGAGGTGACACAGCTAGTTTGGGACAAGGACGGAGTTTTTCTTCCCTTGCATGCTTTCGAGTTCTAACCTCAAATAACTGGCTCCAGACACTAGGACCCTCAGGCTTCAGGAGGGAAGTCACCATTGCAAGGCCACTCCACTGTCCTGCCCGCTGCTCCCACCCCTCCCCCGCCAAGTTAGTGTCTTAAGCCTGCAGTAGCTGGGCGCAGTAATCCAAAATTTGTTTTATTTATCCATTCCTCCCACATGCCCCAGTTGCATTGTTTTACTCATTACCCCTCCCCTCCACTATTTGTTTGCTACAAGTCTTTTACTTTCTTTATGGGTCCTCTGTTGATAAATGCTTTAACTTGGTGCATGTTTAAATCAAATCCGAGGACTTCCAGCCAAGATAGAAGCGTATGTGGACACACTGTGCCTTCTTGCACAACCAAAATTCAGGACAACAAAGATTTAGAAACAAGAAAACAGCCAGAACTGATAGAAAATTGAACTGTAGGGAGGTCCAACAACCATTCATCCGGACTGATAATCCAGGCGAAGGGGAAGCAGCAGAAAAGACTGGAACCCAGGAGAGAGTGGAGCAAGTGCCATTGTTCCCTCTTGGACCCCACCCCCACATCCAGCATCACTATCCAGTGACTGGGCTGCCCCACTCTGGGGAACACCTAAGGCTCCGCCCCTCACTACATAACAGCTGTAACCAGACCCCTCCCCCCAAAATGGCTCAAACAGGAGAACAAATCAAAGCCCCAGAGCCAATTCATTTAAGCTATCAAGAGATAGCCAATCTATCAGATGCACAGTTCAAAGCACTAGTGATCAGGATGCTCACAGAATTGGTTGATTTTGCTCACAAATTAGATGAATAAATGAAGGCTACAGTAAGTGAATTGAAGGAAAACACACAGGGAACCAATAGAGATGGGAGGAAAACTGGGACTCAAATCAATGGAGTGGACCAGAAGGAAGAAAGAAACAACCAAACAGAAAAGAAGGAAGAAACAAGAATTTTAAAAAATGAGGAGAGGCTTAGGAACCTCTAGGGCATCTTTAAACGTCCCAACATCAGAATTATAGGGGTACCAGAAGGGGAAGAAGAAGAGCAACCAGTGGAAAACTTATTTGAGCAAATAATAAAGGAGAACTTCCCCAATCTGGCCAAGGAAATAGACTTCCAGGAAGTCCAGGAAGCTCAGAGAGTCCCAAAGAAGTTAGACCCAAGGAGGAACACACCAAAGCACATCATAATTACATTAGCCAAGATTAAAATGAAGGAGAGAATTCTAGAAGCAGCAAGGAATAAGGGGATAGTCACCTACAAAGGAGTTGCCATCAGACTGTCAGCTGATTTCTCAAAAGAGACCTTACAGGCAAGAAGGGACTGGAAAGAGGTATTCCAAGTCATGAAAATCAAAGACCTACATCCAAGATTGCTCTATCCAGCAAAGCTGTCATTTAGAATGGAAGGGAAGATAAAGTGCTTCTCAGATAAGGTCAAGTTAAAGGAGTTCATCATCACCAAGCCCTTATTATATGAAATGTTAAAGGAACTTATCTAAGAAAAAGAAGATAAAAAATAGTACATTAAAAAGACAGCAAACACACAGATATTAACAACCACAGCTAAAAGAAAAGCAAACTAAGCAAACAAATAGAACAGGAGCAGAAACACAGAAATGGAGTCCACATGGAGGGTTAGCAACAGGGGAGAGGGAGGAGGAGAGAGGGGGCAAGGTACAGAGAATAGCATAGATGGTGGATAGAAAATAGGGGGAGGGCAAGAATAGTGTGGGAAATGTAGAAGCTGAAGAACTTATGACACATGGACATGAACTAAGGGGGGGGGAATGTGGGTGGGAGGGGGTGTGCAGGGTGGAGGGGAATGATGGAGAAATGGGACAACTATAATAGCATAATCAATAAAATATATTTTTAAAAAAGAAAAAAAATCAAACCCCATACTGAACTAATTGAAAGATTCTTTGACAAGGACATTCTCAAGTTAATGTTGTAGAGTTGAATCACCTGAAAAGCTTTAAAAACGACTTGATTTAATTGGCCTGGGATGTGAATTGAAGCTTCTGAAAGCCTGGGGGTAGATTCATGATGAGTCAGTCTACTACTGGGACTGAAGGGTAGACCTAGAATGGAAGCTTCTTATAGTTTCTCTGCCTGGGCTTGACGGTGAGCCTGCCCCAGACTCCACAGGTGACCCAGAACTTATTTTTTCCATCTGCAGTTGATTTTATACGTGTACACCTGCTTGTTATGGGGTGCTTCCCTGCTTTGGTGCCACAGCCAATGAGAGCTTTCACCTGTTACAGCCTCAGCCCTTCTTACACAACTGAAGGCAATATGATTGCTGAGTTCTACTGCCATGCCACTGAATAGCTTCTATGAATAAACCATTGTTTTTTTAAACCATAATTCTTTAGTTCCACCACCCATTTTGGTCTAAGTGCTTGGAGGAAGGGTAATGTAAACCCCACCCTTGAATCACCTGAACAAAGTCCCTTTCACAATGCCCAACATTCCTGAAAGCTTAAAAAATGTCATTTTACAGTTCATACAAATCAGCTATATCAATAAGCCTGAAAGAATATAAATAACACTGGACTTAGAATCAGAACAGTGTTCGGGTCTCACCAAGTTGAAGGAGTTATTCTGTGAGGACAGCAAACACTGTTTACCATCTTTATATGCCCAGGTATTTTAACAGAATACCTGTCACATATCTTATGGATGAATTTATTCACTTTGATATATTACCACCTTCAGCAAGTAACTGAAGTTGTACCTTGGGTGGAGCACCTGATTTTTATGTATTAAATGCTGTTTTAAACTCCTTTTTTTTGGTGGTAGAAAACTTTTATTATGGGCTAAGGATAAAGAACATCCAATGAAATGGGATATACGAGATGCTTGTGGTAGATGTGCTGAGTGCTAGAACTCAGGAGAAAAACAACTTGTTTTCCAAGTTTGTTTTCTTTTTCCTACAAAGGAACTGAAGTTTTTCATTAAATGATGGAGAAAAACACTGTAATCTTTCCCAGTATCCTGACTGTGAAAAACAAAGACAGGATCCCAAAGGAGGCCTTGTGACAGTCCTCATGTAGAGGTCTGATTCACCAGGCACTGGCTGTCACCCTTGGCAACACTCCCTCATCTTTCCTGGCATTTTAATTTCAAACTGTTTTTCCCCACTGGTCCCAAAGGCACAGCTTGCCATGTACACTGTGCCCTTAGCTTTCCCCATAAAAGTGGCTACAACCATCTAGCAGTGCATGTGTGTCAGGAAACCAGTGTGCTTGCAGGTGTGCATGTAACACAGCAGGAAACTGCTGAATGGAGAGAATCCTAGGAATCAAATATCACACTCAGATGAGGCCTGAATTCACTTGGTCACATAACTTTTTATTTCTTTTTGATGAATTGGGGTTTGGCCTCAATTATGAGTTTGTCCATCCCACGAATTCAGAGTAATGTAGGAGGAAATTAATTGGCCAATCTGAGTACTATACAAACTAAAATATACTATTATAATTATAGTATAACTATGCTATTATAATCATGTCACCCATTGGGACCCTGCATGATGCAGCGGCTGAAGCCACCTCAGACGCTCCTTCCCTTGGGTGGAGAGGAAAGAATGTGAACGCAGCAAGTGGTTCACAGAAACAGATTTTCCTCTGATGTTATTTGTGGAGGGCTTTTAGAGTAAACTTTTAAAATCATGGAGTTGGAATCATATCCATTCTGATGTATCTCAATATTTTAAAACTGTGGCTCTCAAAGAGTAGTCCCTGGACCACATCATCAGTATTACCTGGGAACTTGTTAGAAATGCAAATGTGTGGGACCCACTATAGGCCTGGTGAATCAGAAGCTCTGCGGCTGAGGCTCAGCAATTTGTGATTTAGTAAGTCCTCCAGGTGATTCCGGTACATGCCAAAGTTTAGAACTACTCTTAAACCAAAGTTGAAGTCCACTTTGACCTGTTTAACGGTTAGCCAGCTACTTGGCTGCCAATGCTAGTGAGGTCTCAGACCATAACTACTCAATTCCAAGCCTACCTGCCCTCTTTGGTCTTATATGCCTCCTGTGATTTATGGTGTGTTGGGAACTGCCCTGCCTGGTTTCAGAAGCTGTAACCCCCCATGGCTAAGGCTGAATCAGGGACCTTGGGACCCTAAGCCACTAAGCAGAAAAAGCTTATCTTCTTATAGGGGTGCCACCTTTGCCCCCTTTTACTTCACCCTGCTTGGCCCCAAGCGGCTGACCAGTTAGCCAATGACGGGTAAGATTCCTCAAAGGAGGGATGACCTCAGATAGGCATGAACACGGGGGCCCCCAGGGCAGGACTTGGTGGGCTATAGAAAAAGGGGGTGATGGACCCTCTCCCTTGGGTTTTGACATAGCCTGTGTCCTCATTCTGTCTGCAAGAAAGTCCCCTAATCTCTTGGCTGCCTTACTTCCCCTGCCTGACTTAAGCCTGAAACAATGCCAGAGGTGGGTGCGGCTCTGTGCTAGAAAGGGCAGGTTCCCCGGGGCAATTAGGCCTAAGAAAGAATGCATAAAATCCTGTGAAACCTGCTGTGCTAATACCCTCAATTTAAATGATAAGGGTCAAAGCTTGAAATGAGTTTGTTCCCCAAAGTTTTATGGCCCTTTAGCTATCTGACCCTGACTCAGAAAAAGCTCTCAGGGTTCTTTGAATGTTATCTATTTGATCATTACTGCCTGACAATGACTGATGAGCTTTATGTAAATGCCCTGTATTCCTATGCAAATAAACCCAATAAAAGCCCATTGAGGAACAGGCTCGTGGCAGTTCTCCTTTGAGAGATCAGCCACCTTTCTCCCCAAGCAGATCATGTCTTGGTAGCCTTATTCTCATATGGGGGGGGGGTGTCGGCCAGGGGGGGGGATGGTGGGGGGCAGGGGCCTCTCCTCTGGGTGGAGCCCCACCCAATGGTGCTTCCTTAGAGCATTAGGGTAAGATTTACTTACTTAGGGTATTAGGATAAGATGAGCAACTAAAGTACGTGCACATTAAATGATGAAAAGAAGGAATAACAACTACCAATAGATGACTTTAGAATGACAACCCAAGGAGGCCGATTATCAAAATGGGTCTTAAGCTTTATTCCGAGGGGAGGAGAGGAGGCACCTCTGAATACCTAGTTGTTATTCCCTTCCACTAGATTTTCATGTTCTTACATTATTAATGGTGGAACTCTGTGTTTCGACACAAATTTTTCTCCAAATTCAACCTGAATTATACAAGGAAAGAGATTACACTAAGGAGGACTGGGGTGGGAGATGCAGAAGACAATGACTAGGATGCTCATTTCCCTTATGCTGTGGACGGGCTCTCTTCACCCCTTACCTCACTTCCTTCTACAGCTTTTCCTTTTCGGGGGACCCCCCCCCCCCAAGCGACTCCCGACCATGTTCAGCCCCGGTGTGGTTCATGATCAGAAGTGGCGACCAGCGAACACAGAACCCCGGAAGCCAGTTTCTTCCGGGGTTCAGAACAGAGGCTGGTTCCCGGGCAACCGTCCACTTCCGCCTCGACCCACAGACCCGCCCCCTTCCGCTTCACGCAAATAAACGCTCAGCGCCTGCGTGAGGCTAGTCCGTTTCAGCCAATGAGGTGGCAGTAACGAAAATCAGTGAGCGAGGAGACGCTGCTGTGAGTGGCCGACCAATCGCGAAGCGTCGCAACCGGATATGATTGCCGGTTCTAAAATCGACTTCTGTGAAAGTGAGGGGCTCCCCACGTGGGCAGCGGCTGTGGGCGCGGGGTAGATGAGGAGAGTGTGTTAGGTTCAGTACGCTTGGCATATAAGGGTCACCCTTTCGGGTTTTCGAGTGGGAGAAAAATCAACGAGGCTGCTTGGCGGTGGGAAGAAATCCCACCGAAGTGTCCCGGAGTCAGCGTGGGGGAAAGCCCCTCCGATGGTACCGCCCTTAACAGGGGGTGGGACGGTCCTGAAGACGCAGCTGCGGTGTGGGAATATGAATCTCTTACCTAAGAGCTCCAGGGAGTTTGGCTCCGTTGACTATTGGGAGAAGTTCTTCCAGCAGCGCGGAAAGAAAGCTTTCGAATGGTATGGAACTTACCTGGAACTGTGCACGGTGCTGCACAAATACATCAAGCCCCGGGAAAAGGTAAGCGCGGCCTGGCAGCCCCGTGTGTGTGTGTGTGTGTGTGTGTTCGTTCGGGAAAGTGGGAACTGCCTTCCGAGTAATCGTGCACATGGGAGACAGTGACAGGCGTGGGGGCCCTAGTTGGGCCTGTAATTTGAGTATTTCATACATTATTCTAGCTAAGATACTGTAACAAAAAATTCTTTTATAGTTTTTGAGACACAGACTTACCGCCCCAAGCCCATCCTTTAATTAGTAACTCCCCTGGAAGAATCAGTTCTATTTGGTAACCCAACTCAGATGTCGCCTCCTAGAAAAGTACGAGTCCGTTTCTGTCACTGTGCATCTTTGTGGAGCAGGCACTAGCTGTGGCTTTATTGACGCCCGAATCTGTTATCAGATAGTGGTTGTGGGGGCCACTGAATTTCAGGCTGTGTGCTCAGCCCTCAAGCTACAAGAGCATTAAGATAATAAGCCCTGCACACACTTCAGAAGTGAAAAGCGATAAGTACAGCAGTAGGCTTGACAGAGGTGGGCGTGTACTGGAAGTGGGGAAGGAAGGAGGGTAGAAAGCTTTAAGTGCCAAGCCTTGTGCTGGCTGGGGGTTGTGTTTGATAGTTGAGTTCTCACAACAAACTGTGAGGTGAGTGGTGGTACACGCATTCTACAGGTGGGGGAACTGAAGTTCTGAGAGCCAGGTTCTTGCTTAAGTAGGTGGCCAGGTGGGAATTTAAACTCTAGCCCCTGTAACTCCAAAGCTTACGCACTTCTCATTGCGTGTACCATGCTTTTCCGGAGCTGGTGACATCAGGGTAGAATTTTGAAGGATCAGGTGGGAGGTTGTTCCACAGAGGGGGAGGCAACAACCTGTTTTTTTAAGTTTGGCTTCAGAAAAGGTCAATATCATGAGGAGGAGCCAAAGGCATGAGTGGAATAGGATTATTCCAGAACTGGGTTTTCAACAGTAAAACCAATAGATTTCATCTGTACTCACTTCATTTGGATTCTGGTGTGACTTCCTTTCAATTCTTGAGTAACAAAATCCTTGATTCAGAGACAAGAACAACCATCATTAGTTTTTTCTGCAATACAGAAGGCCCATTTGCACATAACCTGCATTGTTGTTGCTGAATGTGAGTCCTCTAACCAGAGGTGTTTCAAGATGGAGCCTAGAATCAACTTCTCAATGGTACTCTCTCCTGTGACAGTAGCGTCTCCCCCTTCTGAAAACATGCAGCAGCCCAGGTGAGACTTGTTTCCTTGAAGCAGGTGAAGTGCATTCCTTTGCCTTGCTCACCTGCATCGTGTCGTTCCCTCCCAGGTGCTGGTGGTTGGGTGCGGTAACTCAGAGCTCAGCGAGCAGCTCTATGATGTGGGCTATCAGGATATCGTGAACATTGACATCAGTGAGGTCGTCATCAAGCAGATGAAGGAGCGCAATGCCACCCGACGGCCCCAGATGAGCTTCTTGAAGATGGACATGACACAGATGGAGTTTCCTGATGCCTCGTTCCAGGTGGTGTTGGACAAGGGCACCCTGGATGCTGTCCTGACGGATGAGGAGGAGAAGACCCTGCAGCAGGTGGACAGGATGCTGGCTGAGGTTGGCCGTGTCCTGCAGGTGGGCGGTCGCTACCTCTGCATCTCCCTGGCTCAGGCTCACATCCTGAAGAAAGCAGTGGGTTACTTCTCTCGGGAGGGGTGGATGGTCAGGGTGCATCAGGTGGCCAACAGCCAGGACCAGGTGTTGGACTCAGAGCCTCGGTTCCCCCTACCTGTCTTTGCCTTCATCATGACCAAGTTCAGGCCAATCCCTGGCTCTGCCCTTCAGATCTTTGAGCTGTGTGCTCAGGAGCAGGGCAAGCCTGTGCGGCTGGAGAGTGCTGAGCAGCTGGCCGAGGCTGTGCGGGAGCGTCAGCAGTATGCCTGGCTCTGCAGCCAGCTGTCCCGCAAGGCCGGGCTGGGGAGTGTGTCCCTGGACTTGTGCGATGGGGACACAGGGGAGCCGCGCTACACCCTGCACGTGGTGGACAGCCCCACTGTGAAACCATCGCGGGACAATCATTTTGCCATTTTCATCAGTGAGTTGGGATTGGTCCCTCTCTTCCCTGGAGGGGCTGGGCTGGGGCTTTGGTGGATGGGTGTGTCTTGGCTGGTTTCATCTTGCAGGGGTGGTTACTTTCAGAGGTTAGTCTAGGCAAGGCATGAGGAAGGAACATTGGCAGCTCTCCAGCTACCTGCTCAGATTTGAGGCTTATTTCTTCTCATCTTCCGTCACAAAGGCTTGGTGAAGTGGGGGAATGGGGTGTTGATAGGGAGGAGAGAAGGAATACAGATACATTTAGGCAAGTCACACAGTGTAGAGGCGGTAGTTACATTGTAACGTGGAATAATGGGAACAGTCGGAGGAGCTGGGGAAGTTGCTGTGCCTCTGCTGAATTTAGCGAGATGGTACAGAGCAGGGACTAAACAAGTCAGCTCTGGAACCAGATTATTTGGGTTGCAGCCTGCCCCAGTCATATTTTGGTGGTGTGGCATTGGACATGCCATTTACTTTCTGTGCCCCAGTTTCCTCATCTGTAATGTAAGATCATAGCTACCTCATGTAGTTGTGAGAAGTGTAAACGCTCTTAGGATGGTGCTTGGCACATGGTAGGTGCTTTATGATTGTTAGTGTTATTGAAAGAGGTAAATGATACCAGAGTTACATTAACAACCATCAAAAAAGAGGGTATGAGGGAAGGCTTTCAGAAGTAGAAAATGTAGATAAAAGCAAGGTGTTGATAGGGTCCTGCTGGTGATTTGTTTCCTGACAACCGAGCCGCTTTTCCAAGAGGGCCAAACCCTAACCGCGTCTGTGGCAACGAGGAGCATCCTGGCCATGAGCACAGGGTCTGGGGCTGGACTGCCTGCGTCTGAGTCCCAGCTTTGCTCTTTATTAGCTGTGTGAACGTGGACAACTAATGTAGCTTTCTGTGTCTCAAGTCCCTTATTTGTACAACGGGACTAATAATATTACTTGCATCCTGGGCTGTGAGAGTCAGTTCATTTTAATGCCTAGCTTGTAATAAGTGTTAGTATTATTGCTATCTTTTTTTCTTGCACCAGATAACACGTACACTCATACTTCTCATTCCCCCTTGGTCTGTCTCATGTCTGGTGGCTGCTTTGCTCTGGGCCTTGTGCTATAGGGAGTCATGGCCCTCAGTGGGTCACAGCCAGAAGGGATGCTGGGCCTGGGTAGGGGCAGGCTGTCTGCCACATGGCCATGCTGGTAGTGGGCTTGAACATTCTTCCTGGGACTCCCTGTCACCAGGTGCCTGTTTCCAGTCCCCCAGGGTAGGGAAACTGAGTGGCTCTTTGGCACGGAGGAGGGCCGGAAGCAGCTGGCGGCCAGTGCCGGCTTCAGGAGGCTCATCACAGTGGCCCTGCACCGAGATCAGCAGTACGAAGACATGGAGAGCATCCAGGCTGAGCTATCGGCCAGAGTCATGGAGCTGGCCCCGGCCGGGATGCCTGCCCAGCAGCAGGTAATAGAGCTCTGGCAGCAGCTTTCACGGGCCTCTGGAGGGGCCACATTAGCAGGGAAGGCAGAGGGTGTCCTAGAAGGACCCAGGGCAGGGTCTGTGACCCTGGTCGGCTCCTGGAGGGCATGTTTGCAGTTGAGAGTTAAGTGGACCTACATCACATTCCCTTGCCCCAGGCAGGGCAAGAAAGGCAAGCAGTGCCCCTGTTGACACCCACAGGAGCGCCTGGGTCTGGGTTCGGGCGGGGGCGGGGGGGGGGGTCTTCTCGGATTCCGCAGAGAACGCGTGAAGGAAACGCTGTCTGCCTTACAGGCTTCAGCTCTCGGTTCCATGAATTGCTTGGACTGTCTATTCCCCCGCCTTTGCACAGGACTCTTGAGGCCCATCACTGTCTGAGGGTAGAGTGGATATTTTCAGGGTACGAGCGTTGCTGGTCTGATGTTTTCCTATGAAGGAAACGGAAGTTTTTTTGTGAAAGTGGTGATAGAGAATTAACAGTTGACAAGGTCGGCCTCATGCCATCCTGGTCACAAGGCAGAGTAATTGATAGGTGTCTGCATTGCAGGGACTTTATAGTAAGGACACAGGCTTTATCCTTGACACAGGAAAGCCGAGGTACTTGGAGCCTCGGTGCTGTAGTAACAGATCTGAAAAGAACAGGCTCCCGGTTCCCAACCTGGATCTGCCCACCTGGCTGACTTTTCTTATGGAGGAGTGTGGGTTTGATTCTTGCTGGCAGGTTGGGGGACCGGCTCCTGTGGGAGGGTCGTCTGTGCCCTGCTCTCACAGGGCCCGCGTCTCTGTGAAGTCAGCAATCCCTGGGATCTGTTACATGCTCATTGTGCGTCTTTGAAAAGAAACAGATGTAGAGATTGGGGAGGGAAGGGAAACGTTTAGAGGGGAAAAGTATTTTTGTCTCCAGTTTAGAACATGGGAGAGAAGGCTGAGGGAAGGGAGAAGTTTCTCCACATTTGCAGCAGTTGCTTCCCCCCAGATTTCATGACCACAACCCCTGTTCAGATTCCTTCTCTCGTAATTGTGGTCCCTTCCTGCGCCTTCCCTCGGGCTTTGATTGTCTTGGACTACCGAAAGTGCTTTTGAGGATCACTGTTGAGAGACTCACCTCTTTCCTGGGAAGTACCAGCTGCATTTCACTGATGGTTTAGGGGATGAGCTGGTTTTCAGAAAGGTGAAATAAACCTTTCTAGTTCACGTTGAAGGCTCCAGAGAAGGGCTTTACCAGAATGGCACACCTTTGCAGTTCTGCTGCCCAGAACCTTGGTGTGGATCCCCAGCTACGCACTGGGGAAGGGGTTATATTTTCTTGTATTTCCTAATGGAGCTGGTGGTTTGACCATGTCTCTGCTGTACCTGCAGGTGCCCTTCCTGTCTGTGGGTGGGGACCTTGGGGAGCGGACCGTTCAGCACCGAGACTACAGCCCCTTGAGCGGTGACTATGTCATCGAGGACGTGCAGGGGGATGACAGGCGCTACTTCCGGCGGCTCGTCTTCCTCAGCAACAGGAACGTGGTGCAGTCGGAAGCCAGGTTGCTGAAGGACATGTCTCACAGAGGTGAGGCCTCGGAGGCCCAGTGGTGGGACCCAGATGGACGTGGCATGACTCCTGATTTGGGGTGGTCTGCAGGACCTGGGAGCTTGGCCGAGATGTAGGACGGACCTGGGTCCCTGTGACGGGAGGCACATGGCCCTGCGTGCAGTCCTCTTACCGCCAGGCTCTCGGTGTGAGTGGCCCTATGCAGAACGCGAGTGTGCGTGCTGTTCTTCAGCCGGGTCCAGCTGGGAAGCGATGAGCAGGGCCGATTGTTCACCACACGACTGCGCTGATCGAGTCAGTGCCTCGGTTTCACGGCCGCCTGCTTTACCAGTTAGCTGCTCCATGCAGCCCTGTGTATTAACCCAGCAGCGCTCTGTGAGATGAGCCATTTGCACACTCTACACTCTGCACAGTGAAGAAAGGTGATAGGCATTGGAGACAGGCAGGCCCAGGTTCAAGTCTAGGCTGCACCACCTTCTGATTCTGGGCCTGAATATTAACTCTCCAGACTAAAACCCTAGCATAGTAATTGGCTTAGAGGGGGTAACGAGGGACCGCAGTCCTTCTTCCTGACAACAGTCTATGAAGATGCTGACAGCGGCCTCACGTTTCTCAACGGGCCTGTTCCAGGACTGCTGAGCTGAGTTTTCCCAGGCCTTTGGGTGTGTCTTTGCCACTTTCCTTTTCCAACTCCCTCCTTTTCCTATTCCAGCTCACTGGGTGTGTGTTAAATTGTTAACAGCCATGTCTTTTGGGGGGGGAAAGCCCTGATGTGTACTATTTGCTAATTTCTGTGGCATAAAAATGGCTGCCAAGCTACCAACACATCAGACAGTTCAAAATTCCTGTGTGTGTAACGTTTGGGTTCGAGAGGGAGATCAAGTCAGCTGTAGCATGCTGCCCCCAGGGGCCATGCTGTCAGACGGCCAGCGGACTAAGCACAGGACATGGTTCTCTCTCTTTAGCCCAGAAGAAACGGAAGAAAGACAGGAAGAAGCAGCGGCCCACTGGGACTCCGGAGGAGCCCCCCGCAGCCCCGGGGCAGGCCATCGATAAGGGCTACCTGTGCTGTGAGCACCACAAAGCCATGGTCGCCGGCCTGGCCTTGCTGCAGAGCCCCGAGCTGCTCCTAGGTGAGGGAGTTGTCAGCGCTGTCCTGGGAGGAGCCCGCGGGATTGCAGGGTGGTCCACGTGGCTGCTCGCAGTTCAGGGGCAGTGATTTCGGACCGACGGACACATATCCACTCACATCGTCCTTGTTCCCGACCAGCTGCTGAGTCTGTGAACATCCACGTCACTTTTTCCTCAAACTGAGGTTGTGATGTTGAAATGCTTATGTGTGCCATTGCCTAAACTTCTTTCTTCTACTCGTTCATTTTAAAAATTAGGATGTAAAGTACATCCCATGAGATCTTCAGTTGCTCAGCTGGGGGAATTTTCCTGTATATGTGTACCCACGGCAACTTTAAAAATCGTGTCTTTGGAGAGAGGCCCTGTGCTTAAGGAGCACTCCTGGTTTTTCAGTAATGCGTTATTTGATTCAGTCCTGAATTGCTGTACTTAAAAGAGAGCTCATGTTGCTGGTCATGCTGTTGGCCTTATCACTGACGACAGGTTCGGCTCTGACCGCAGCAGTGAGGTGTCCATGTGTCCGTCTGCATCTGAGCTGGCTCACCCAGAGTCCCTGCCGTGCTCTGGTGGGAACCGCCTGCGGTTGGCCCGTCTTGGTGTTGGTTTGTGTCCCAGAGGCTCAGTTCTTACACTTAGTTCTCAGGGCCTGTCTTTTTTGGATGACTTTTTTTTTTTTTTTTTTTAAATCCCCACCGGAGGGTTTGCTTTTTATTGATTTTAGTGAGAGAGGAAGAAGGGTATCGGGGGAAGAGAAATATAGTTCGGTTACCTCCTGTACTCAACCTGGAGGTTGGACCCTACTAGGGATTGAACCCTCAACCTAGGTATGTGCCCTGACCAGGGATCGAACCCACAACCTTTTGGTATGCAGGGTGATGCTCCAACCATCTGAGCCACCCAGCCACGGCATCCTTTCAGTGAGTCTTGTTTCTTATCTTCCTCCCATTCCCCATGGTTGCTGTGGTTCCTCTGTGCTTAGGTCCAGGGCTCAGGCCTTTGCTTCCCTGTGGTTTCTGGGGCTCAGGTGCCCCCACCGCCCGGCCGATGTGTCTGTGGGGCAGCTGTGGCCTGCGAGTGGAAAGCTGTGTAGTGGGTGCTTCTACACTGCCCTGTGATCATGGACCAGGTGTTGGCCACTGTCCCTCCCCTTTTGTGGATGGGTCTAACAAAGCTTATGGTGGGGACTCTCAATAAACCAGCTGAGTGCTTTGGGACCTTTAAGGAGCCATAAGAACCCACTGGTTCATCCTCTGGATCTGGGAAGGGAAGGACTGTGAGATCAGGGTTGAGTTTCAGATGTCAAATTAACTCCGAAATTTCTGGGATGAGACTGGGAGACCAGGTCCTGAAATCTTGTGCCCCTGGACAGGACAAACTGTCTGATTCCTTTTACCTTCTCAAGGCTGGTACCCAACTTTCCAGGGAGCAGGTGGTGAAGTGAGGCTTTTTTCCTGTTTTACAGAGACCCCACTGGCAGTGCTGGTGGTAGGCCTGGGTGGGGGCAGCCTCCCCCTCTTTGTCCATGATCATTTCCCAAAGGCCTGCGTCGAGGCTGTGGAGATCGACCCCTCCATGTTGGAAGTGGCCACCCGGTGGTTTGGCTTCTCCCAGAGCGACCGGATGAAGGTCCACATTGCAGATGGCCTGGACTACATTACCAGCCTGGCGGAGGGAGAAGGTACTGTTCTTGGGGAGTTTGGGGGTGTCGGGGAAGACTGTTGCCAATCCAAGGTTGTCAGGCCTGTGAGGGCCTCTAGAGTCCACCTCTAAGCAGCGGAATCAGCATCGCCCTAGTTTGTGGCCTGTTCCTCTGTTGGCACTTTTGTTCAGTAAACTCGGAGTGCCAGCCCTGTGCTCAGCACTGTGCTTGGGGCTGGGGTCCAGCAAGCAGAACAGACTTCCTGGCCCTGATGGTGCTCACAGACAGCGGGCTTCTCTTTTGACGCTGCAGCCTTGCCACCTCTTCACTGTAAGCAACCTGCAGTCTGTCGATGGGTGAGGAATGGGAAAGAAGGGCTGAGGTGTGTGTTGGGAGGTGTTTTTTCTAAATCCGTCAGCTGGATGCAAAACCAGAAATAGAGCCAAACAGCATTCATGCTGAGCGGTGGTCCTGAGTCTCACGGACGATGGGCAGGGTCTGCGGATGTTGTCATAACCATTGGGTAGGGCCGTTTCCAGCATCTGGTGGGAAAGACCAAGGGTGCTGCTGAGCGTCCTATGATGCATGAGACAGCCCCTGACAACTGTGACTATCTGACCCCGAGTGGCCCAGTGCGGTGGCTTTGGAGCCCTGTGGCTGGTGCTGCTCAGTGGGAGCCCCAGCAGCCCTGCCGCTTGGGACTGAAGGTTCTGTTTGCTCTGACAATTCATGTCCCAGACTTAAGGCAAACGTCCTGTTCATGTTCTGCAAGAGGTGCCTCGATCCTTCCGTAGCTTTACAGACGGGCTCCCGGCCACAGGCACCATCTGTCCCATGGGTCCCTCAGGGAGGAGTCAGGCTAGTTCAGTGCTGAGTGACCCTGGGGAGTTCAGGCTGCCCCCCTGTCCGGGTCTGCTTGTTCCGGCACAGATCCTGTGGCTCTCGCTGCGTCCAGTCCTCTTCCAGCAAGGGCGTGGCATGCCAGAATGACTGGTGCTGGGATGGACAGATGCTGCCTTATTTTAATTGCAAACTGAGCTGAGCCATTTTAGAGTTTCACAGACAGGTTCCCTCTCCAAGGCTGGAGCCATTCCGGGGGCTCAGGCCCAAGATGGCTTCTACACGTGAAGCATTTAAAACAGTGCCAGGCCCATGGTGGGTACCCAGTCCACAATAAGAACAGCCCTGGCCATGATCTCTAACCGCCGCAGCCCTTCAGACCATCGGAGGCTCGAGGCCGCAGCTGTGGGCCGTGGGTGTCCTTAGACTCAGGTGAGCCCACACATGCTCTTCGCTAAGAAACCTCTGTCAGATACGTGCTGGGCACAGTGATGGGCGGGCCGTAACCCAAGGAAGTGTTTGTGCACGTCGAGTGGTTACTGTCTCAGTGTCAGGGTTTGCTGAGAACCAACCAGCGGTGCTGCAGGCATGACTGGTGACCGTATAGTACGGGTGGGTCCAGCTCATCATCAGTTCTCTGTCGCCCATTCAGCAAAATCAGTCTGTTCTTGAGCCAGCTATTGTTCAAGTAATTAGACAAGCTACACTAACGTTAGAGAACATTTTCTCCCAGGAGGCAACATACATTGTTTCCAGAGATAAGTTCAAGTTGTCATTTGCTGGGTCAGCCCTTAAAGGCTTAGGCAGCTGCTTTGTCCAGATTGGTGGTTCTCACCTCAGCCTGTAGCTTTACCTGAGGGAGCTGAAGACAAATACCAGCCACCCCCCCCCTTCCCTGCCCTCTGTTCCCTGCTGCGTGGGGTTCCTAACTCAGCTGGTCAAGAAAGGAGCCCAGGTTCTCCAAGTATTTAGAAGCCCCTCACTGTGGCTCTGATGTTCTGCCAGGGCTGCCAACCGTGGGATAGATGGACTCTTCTCCCAGTGATTACCCTGCCGGGTGGACTCCCAAAGATGAGACGGAGGCCCAGTCTCTAATGTGGGGCAGTCACAGCAGAAGCCTGCTGGTAGTTTCCCTAAATGGTGACATCAGTGCCCTTACAGACACATCTTCCACGTCATCCTTCTGACTTAGCCTCTGGGCCACCACAGGTCCCAGGAGAGGTGTGGCACAGGAATGTAAGTGGCATCGCTTCATCCAGCAAACACCCCTTGTTTGCTTCTCTTTCCCAGGACCGCCTCACTACGACGTCATAATGTTCGACGTAGATAGTAAGGACCCCACCCTGGGAATGAGCTGCCCACCCCCTGCGTTTGTGGACCAGCCCTTCCTGCAAAGAGTCAAGCACATCCTGACTCCCGAAGGTGTGAGAACAGAGGGCCAGGGAGGAAGGGCGGGTGGGCCCTTGACACTTTTCTTCAGGATGAAAAATGTATGTGTCGCAAGTGTGTGGCCTGATTGATCCATGTCCTTTGAACACACCCACGTGCCCGCACCAAACGACATTTCCCACTCCCAGACGTGCACCCCTCTCCTCCTCTGGAGGTTGACCGGGTCCTACCTTCTACCAGCACAGCTTGCTTTGTCCGCTTTGGTCCTTTACGTAACTGGGATTGTACAGAAAGGAGTCTTTAGTTTCTGTTTTCTTTGGCTCACCGTGATGCTTGTGAGATTGACCCTGGCGCTGCGTTTTCGTTGTCCCTCTTGTTGCTGTGTAGTGTCGCTGTGACTGTAGCATTCAGTCCCTGCCTCTGCTGCCGGGGGGGCGGGCTGTTTCCTGTTGGGAGCTTCTGTAGTAACGCTGCCATTAACATTCTAGCGATGCCTTTTGGGGCAACATTTGCAGGTCTGTTGGTCACACACGTACGTTGAATCTGCTGGGTCAGAGGTGATGTGGATGCTCAGCTTCTGGAGATGCCAGCTCACCGGTTTACAAAGTGGTGGTAGTAACTCACGTTCCCACCTGCAGGGGGCACTAGCACCCAGTCAGGTTCTTCCCACAGGCCCTGGACTAGGCTGTGTGTTATCTTGGCTTATAGTAGCCCGTTTCAGATGAGGAAACTGAGGTAAAGAGACTTGCCAAGGTGACAGCTGGGGCTCTGAACCCATGTGATCTTGTCCCCCCTCCCTGCCCCAGTGTGATTTGATTTCATGTGAGGTGGTGAGCAGAGTTGATTTAGACCCTTCACTATCACAAGGTGACCTTGGTGTCGCTGGCTAATAAGTACTGCATGATGTAACATCCCTGCAGAGTTGCTACATTCTTTCTGGGGTATCAGTTACTTCTTTCTCAAAGCCGTTCAGTGGGGAACTGGGGCAGGGAGATTGGTGCAATTGTTGGTTAGCAGCACCGAAGAGCAAGAAATTGGGCTGTTTCCTCCAGTTCATGCATTTCCCACGCTTTCCTCTTCCTGCCTGTGTTCTCTGCAAAGTCACTGCCACTGTCGCAGGCGCTGTCAGCCCGCCGGCCTCCCTGGACTGGTGTTGGTGCTTCCCTCAGACGGGAGCCAGTCTGCACGTGTCACCTGATCTGCAGCCATTGTGATTCTTTCCTTCCCACCTACAGGTGTCTTTATCCTCAACCTCGTGTGCCGAGACTTGGGGCTCAAGGACTCAGTGCTGGATGGGCTCAAGGCGGCGTTCCCCCTCCTGTATGTGCGGCGCATCGAGGGGGAAGTGAACGAGATTCTCTTCTGTCAGCTGTGCTCCGAGCGGCCGCTCGCCACGCCAGAGCTCCTGGAGAAGGCCCAGGCCTTGGAGCAGGCCCTGCGGAAACCAGGCCAGGGCTGGGACGACACCTGTGTCCTGTCCGACATGCTGAAAACTGTGAAGCTGGTGTGACCGCCGGCTGCTCAGCTCCCACCAGTCCGGCCTCGGGCTCCTGGCCTGCCGCAGATCAAAGAAATGGAATGCACAGTGCTTTCTAAGTCTCATTTTTCTTGGTTTTATACTCTGCTGCATGTGGCCTCCGGCTTGGTGAGGCTGCCTGAAGAGCTGGGGAAACAAACGTGTGCTCCCGTCCTGTTCCCTTCGGTCCCACTGGGTTGCTCACCTCTGCCCCCTGTGCCGTGTCCGTGAGTGGGGTTCTGTGCTGGAGACCCTAGCGGATGCTGCTGCCTTAGCGGGTGTGCACTGAGCTCCCGAGGGCTGGAGACAGTCCACAACAATTGCTGGTTTGCCTTTGCTTTATCCTTCCGCCGCTTTGCTGGGAACGACCTCGATTCTGCATCAGCACACTGTGCACGGAGTGGGCTCCCCACAGACGGGGGCAGGTTTACAGAACGAGTGGGGGACGCCTTGTGCAGAGAAGTGCCCCTGGCATGGTCCCAGGTGCTAAGACTCTGCTAACCCGCTCCACTACTGAACAGCTCTTTCCAACTGCCCAAACCTAGTAGCCTAGGGCATCGCTCCCTTCTTGGTGGAGGGAGGGCATGGACGGAACTGGCCCTGTGACTGTGTCACACCTGGTCGACCGAAGTCTCGGTACTGGTCACGCACACTTGTGGTGGGACAGCTATGTGCTAGACCCAGCACAAAGAGCAGTGGTGGAGGCAGGGTGTTCAAGGTTGGCCAGGGACTTGGATTGAGAATAAAAGTTAACGTGTGGCAGGAACTTCCCAAGTGATTTGCATGCGCCATCTCATCTAACCTGAGATCAAGGCTGGTTAGACCAAAACTGCATCTGACCCTGTCTGACCTGAACCAGAAGCATCAGTCCTGCCTGTTTGCTGCAGCTGGTGAAAGGGCAGCTCTGACATCGATTGAGTTTCTCTCTCCAAATTTAGGGCAAGTGTGACTTCATGAGAAACAGGGTTGTCACTCCTTGCCCCCCACTCACCTCTCCGCAGGCCCCATGAGGTGAGTGAGGCATGTTTCAGAGGTGGGTTGTCACCCTTACAAAACTCAGTGAGGGGAAGGGCTGGGAGTGCCGATGGCCTCCCCTTGGAGCTGTGTAGAGGGAAAGTCACCTCTGGTCAGGCCCTGCACCTCACAGGGCCTCAGCCTGGGGGGCCCACCATGGCTCAGGGTCAGGGTGGGCCTGAGTGGACCTGCGGGCAGGTCCCCCTCTCGTGCTGGTTGGACTTTGGAGCTACGGAACGGCAGAACAAGGACAAGGTCTCCACTCTATTTTGGGAGTCGTCCAAGGGAGTCGGCAGGTTTTCTGGAGAGAAGCCTGTGGAGGTGGGAAGAGGCACTCGGGTGATGATACCTTAAAAATTGTGAAAGACTGGGCATCAAAGAGGAGCAAGGGTGGCTGCTTGTCTGCAAGAGCTGGGGAAGGAGTGATGGGCAGAACTTGCAGCTGGGCAGTTTTCAGCTTCATTTTCTACAAAGGTGTTAGCCGACGGAGACCAGCATGTTCCTCAGAACACGGGCGACTCCGTGTCTCCCCAGCCTCAATCTGCCCCGTCTGTGCCCTGGAGCTGCGAGGAAGGGTTGTGTGCAGGCAGCCATCAGCTTTTGTTCTGCCCCTCCTGCTGGGAGGCTGGTGCCTCCGTTTGATTTGTCCCATTATTTATTTTCTAAAGCTTAATTCTTACAATTGAGGTGACAGTGGTTAATAACCTAAGTTTCAAGCGTGCAACAGTATAATTTGATACTTGTTTGTATTACAATGTGCGCACCTCCAGAAGTCCAGTTTCCCTCTGTCCCCATGTACTTGACCCCTTCACCCTTTCAGCCTCTCCTCACCCACTTCCGCTGTCGGTGATTGTCAGTCTGTTCTCTGCATCTGTAAGGTTTTCTTTTGTTCATTTTTTTGTTTTCCACATATATAGTGGAATTATGTAGTCTTTGTCCTTTTCTGTGTGATTTAGCCTAATACCTTCCAGATCCATTTGTACTGTCGCAAATGGCGGTATTTCATCTTTTTGTTGAGTATGTGTACCACACGTTTATCCACTTACCAGCCAACAGACACCAAGGTCGTTTATGTGTCTTGCTGTTGGGAACAGTGCTGCAGTGAACATGCGGGTGCAGATGTCTTCTCGAATTAGTGTTTTCATTTTCATCAGATAAATACCCAGAGGTGGAACTGCTGGATCATGTGGTAGTTCTGTTTTAATGTCTGAAGAACCTTCATAGTTGCTGCACCAATTTACGTCCCACCAGCAGTGTAATATCTAGGAAACTTAAAAATCCCAAGGCCTGGGCCACACACCCAGCAATCTGACTTCTCTGGTCTGGGGAGCAGTCTGTGCCTCAGAACTGAGAAAGCTGCCTGGTGACAGTGATGTGCAGCCCAGGCAGAGTCCCGTGAGTGGCTGTGTTGTGGGGAGGGGCAGGAGCTGCATTCCCACCAGTGCATGCAGCCACTGGGTAATGGGGTGCCCTGTCCCTGAACCCCATCCAGGAGGAGCACACCACCTTTGTTCAGACCCAGCACTGACACGACACGAGGGCCGTTCCCCCTCCCCCATATGATGCCCATGCCCGGAGTTCTCCAACTCTCCAGCATCAGCTAGGAGTCGTACGATTTAATTAAAATCTGACACTGCCTGGGGCCAGTGCAGACTCCACAGGCTGGCCTCCACCCCACTCGGGTGCACACCTCAAAGTTGCAAATCCAGGTTGTCACTGCTGCTTCTGAGCAGCTGGCTGTCGAACATCTCTCCTCAGGCTTGATTGGTGCTGGAGCAGCTCACAGAACTCGGGAAGAGCAGTGTACTAAGATTGCCAGTTTATCATCAAAGGACCCAACTCCAGAACGGCCCGATGGGATGGAAGACCTGCGCGGGGAGCTACCTGCCCTCAGGGCTGCCACTCTCCCAGCACCTCCGGTGGCTACCCACCTGAAGGCTCCCAGAACCCTGCACCCTGGAAATTTTTATGGAGGCTTCATCCTGTGGGCATGCTGGATCAGTAACTCGGTTTCCAGACCCTCCCTCCCTCCCTCCCCCAGAGGATGGGGCTCGGCGCTGGAAGCTCCCAGTTTGTAACTATGCCTTGGCCTCCCTGGTGACTCACTCCTGCCCAAGGAGAGTGCGTCACCTCACTAGAATGAACAATCTACTCTCCCCAGGAAATGAGAGGGGTGTTACAAGCCCTAGGTCAGGAACCAATAGATAGCAATACTTTTTATTTACACGCATATCCACTCGCACACACCCCAGGTCTTTGCTGTCTGAATGGAGGACGGTAGGGTGAGGGTCTGCTTGCGGCCCAGAGTGGCTCCCTCAGGGAGCGGTTGGCCCCATTCTGACAGCCTCACTGGACCTCTGAGGACTGTAGTTCAGTAAACCGGAGCTGATCTAGTTTTCCTCTTGGAGCTGGTCTTGCCATTTGGTTTTTTTACGTTTGCCAACAGGTAACTGTTGATAAGAGGTAGAATTCTTACGTTGGGTTTTTCTCTTTCATATTCAATAGGATTCCACCCCTCCCCACCCCAAGACGTTTCTGTGCCAGACAACCTGAGAATAGGGAGAGGAGAGGGCTAGGGCCTCTGATATTACCGACGAGCTTGAGAGGCGGAATGCAAAACGCGGGTGATTTCTGGAACCCCATGGGCAGAGAGTGTGAGGAACGCACGGGCGTGGTCAGGCGCTTCCTGAGTCGTCTTCGCCCCTCGTTAGAACGGACAGGAAAGCCTCCAGTCTCAACAAAACCTGCGGCCTCGAGGATCGCAGGCAGGACGCAGGACGCACTGCGCTTTGTCTTTCCGGCTCACGTCTGAGCAGGTTCCTGGGCTTCCCAGCAGATGGCGCCAGACATCACGTTTAAGTTCTGGGGCGTGGGGCATGGGGCTGGGGGCTCCCGGGGAGTCCCCTGGGGAGAGCAGAGTGGTGTCACCGAGCACTGTTTCCTGCTTTCCCTCCTGTTCGAGGACAGACTCCTGGTTTGCCTGTTTTTTAATTTCCTCACCCAGTACCCCACGCAGTCCGCTCTTTCCCATCACCCTTGTGTCCTTCCCGTGCGTGCGCGTGGAGGGGCACCTTTTCTCCATGGTGGAGCAGTGCGTGGGGGCAGGGACTCTTTGGGCCCTTTTGCCCCACGTCCCTTGCGTTAGACGCAGTGGCAGGGCAAAAGGCAATGGGGTGACGCTGGTAGGAGGAGAAGGAGCTTGAATCTCGGAAACACGTGAGGAATGAAAAGACGACACATCTGCATCTGGGCCTGGGGTGGCAGGTCGAGTTTTCTGTAAAGATCTAAGTCATTTCTATCATGATAAATAGTAGATACAGGAAAGGTTGGCAGAGATGAAATTTGATCGAAATAATGTATATGTACATATCACTCACACACACACACACACACACACACACACATTAAAGCAAGCCCGCCCATAGTCGGTTGAATAGTGCACCCCCTCTTGCCTAAGAAATAGCCACAACTTAAATCCTGGAATCTATAAACGTGACCTTATCTGGAAAAAAAAAAGGGGGGTTTTACAGGTGCGGTTAAGTTAGGGAGCTCAAGATAAACTCATGCTGGATTAGGGCAGCCCTAAATCCAAAGACCAGGCCTTCGAAGAGGAGGGGAAACAGACCCAGGGGAGACAGGAGACAGGCAGCTGGAGCAGTATGGCCATGTGCCCAGGATGGCTGAGGACTGACACCCGCCACCGGAGCAAGGCAGGGGGCAGGCACCAAGCCTCCCTCAAAGCCTCCGGATAGAGCCAGCCCTGCCAGCACCTGGAGGGAGAATGTCTAGCCTCCATAACTGTAAGAGAATACACAGTATTTCTGCTGTTTTACGCCTCCTCACCTATGGTGGTCTGTCCCAGTGGCCCCAGGAAATGACCACACTGCCAGAAAGGGTTTGTCTGTGCTGTTCCAGCCGCAGAACCAGAGATCAGGTGGCTTCTCGGCCACATGCTACCTCCTGGTTTCCTTAGTTTATGCAGAAGCACTGAGGAGCGCTCAGTGGAGGTTAGTTTTGCCCCAGAGTGAGGGAGAATGCACCAAGTACTCTCTCTAGTGCCCCATGGGCTATGTGGCTGGCCTCTCAGGATGCAAGAGCTGTCCCAACTCCGCGTGAGCCCCTGGTGTCACCTTCCCTAGTCTCTGGGGTCCTCCCCTGAGTATTGGAGGGGACCCTCGGTCTTGCAAACTCGAGTGATCTACTCTCTCTGGACTCTTACCTGTGCATCTTCCACTTACAGTTGGCCAAGTGGCCTGTTGGTTCCAAGGCCTGGGAATGCCCTAGGGCAGCCAGCTGGCTCAGCCTCAGGGCTCTCCTCTTTCCTGTCTCCTCTCCTGGGGATCTTTGTCCTTTATTGCCTGATATCCAGTGTCTCCAAGGCCATAGTTTCATCTGCTTTGTCTTGTATTTAGTCATTCCAAGTGGGAGAGAAAATCTGGTCCATTTTGTTGGAAATGGAAATCAGGGCATATATTTTAATCTTAATAACCTCATTTTCCAGGGAGTGTTTTCTAGTCCTATTTTTTTTTTCCCACGAGAACATTTGGGTTGAGTTCTCAGCTAATTGAAGGTAAACCCAGGGTTTCACTTCGGGTGTGCTTCCTATCCAAGCCTGCATGCTCTGCACTGTGCTGGGCCCGTGGGGTTGTCAGGACGATGCCCAGGGCTGGGTTTCAGGCCCGTCTCTGCCTTCAGTGACATGCGTGAGCTTCCTCAGGCCAGGCACAGGTCCCCTGCTCTTTCTCACCCTCCCCGCCATCCCCACGGCTTGAAGATGCTGCAGCACTTGGAAATGAGCTCAGATAAACCCAAAAGAACTATGTTGTGTGCTATCAGTGCCTTACTTTGTACTTGAATGACTTATGAAAATTCACACTTGAAAGTGGATGTTTTTCATGTGTTAGTCATACCCACACTTATTCATTTCATCCTTATGAAAGCTATTTGAGACAGGTGCTGGCATTTTCTCTACTTTCCTCGGAGGAAGCCGCTGAGAAGGGTTAAGGCATTTAGCAAACAAGTCAACACTGATGTGTAACTGAAATTTGCTCTGCTGGCCCTAGCTCTAACACTTCTCACTCAGCCCCTTTCTCGCAGTGAGACCCCTTTCTGGGCCGGTGCCATCCGTGCTAGCTCTTGGACTGACCTGTCGGGAGTCGGCGGCCTTGTGACTAAGCAAACCACCGAATGTCTCTGACTCAGTTTCTTCACCTATAAAGTAAAGATAAAAGTGCCTGCCTTCCAGGCGGTTGTTTTGAATATTCTGAGAGGACATGTCTGTAAGTGCCTGGCGTGCTAAACAGGCTGGGGGTGTGGATGGGAGCACACCGGACCTCCTGGTCTGGGCTGGGAAGTTGTTGCCCTGGAGAGGAGGAAGTGGGGGAAAGACCACAGTCTCACACACACACATCGTGATCTTTGATTCCCTGCTCCTCCTGGTAGCAAAAAACCACTCGTGGCCATGATAGGGGGCTGGGGACTGTCCTGCGGGAGCCCTGTTTCTTCTCAGGGGTGTGAATCAGGACCACCAGCTGCTCGTGGATGCTCCTTCACCCCTTCCCGGACCAGCGCTGACGTCCAGAGCTTCTCCCACATCCTGGCCGACTCCTGCGATGTCTCACTCCTCGCCCTGCTTGTTAACTGAACCTGACAGCGTGGTCGAATAGGTGGGCCTGGGAGAGGAGAGATTTTTTTTTAAGTGGCTGAAGGAGTCACTTCATCTCAATGTGAAGAAGTAATTTTCCAGTTTATTCCTCAAGTCACCGTGTTATGGCAATCAACTATACCAGGTACAGGAGCGGATAAGAAACAGCCCCTGGTCCCAAGAGGCTAATGGGAGAATGTGAATGAGATTCCTGTGATTAGGACTAGCAGCCCCGCCACTGAAGCTTCCTCCCTCGGGCCAGGCTGCAGAGTGGAGCCCCGGGCTTTCCTGTCTCTGGGCACTTAGGGAGGCTCAGAGCCTCAGGGAGACTGAGCCCCAGTTAGGTGGAGGGCAAGGCTCTTCCTCCAAAACAGGGTGCTGGCTGGGCGAGGGGGCATGCCCCTGGCCCTGCTACGCCCTGTCTGTCCGAACTTGACGTTATTGGGGTTGGCCAAAAGGTTTGTCTGATTTTTCCCGTACGATGGCTCTGGTAGTGCTTAGTTGTCTTTAATGTCATTCAAAACAATTTTGTTAGATTTTATTGTGACAGCTGTCATATCAGCATGCATTAAAAAACCCACAAAATTGGTGAATTTTGGGCAGCCATGTTAATATTGAAGTTGGAAGAAAATATGCAACATTTTCGATGTGTTATGCTTTATTATTTCAAGAAAGGTAAAAAAACCCACCTGAAATGCACACACACACACACACAAAAAGATTTGTGCAGTGTATGGAGAAGGTGCCGTGACTGACCAAATGTGTCAAAAGTGGTTTGCGAAGCTTCTTGGTACTATCGATTTTGGCCAAATAATTCTTTGTTGCGGGGCTGTCTCATGCACCGGAAGATGTTTAGCAGCACCCCTGGCCTCTGCCCACTAGAAACCAATAGCGGGAGGTAGCCGACATACTCCAAATACCCAAATCCATAAAGCTATTGGTGAAGATGAAAAATGTGTCTTTTACAGAAAGAACTACACAGACTTTTGCACCCACCCAGCACTTGTCCTTTCCGAGTCTCGTTGCTCTTCATCTGCAGGACGAAGTGGTGTGTCGAGGCGCTCCCCGCGGGAGGCTAACAGCAGCCACCTTATTGCTGTCATTCTTCCAGGTGTCCACGTGGGTGATATTTGCTTTTCCCGAGTAACACCATGTTTCAGTGTAGTGAGACATGCATGCCTCTTCAGAAACCTTGACTCCAGTGTTGGTGGGATGATGTTGGCTTGTGTTTGCAGGCAGGAGCCGAGGAGGGAGGGGCAGCAGCCTGTTACAGTTCCCTGGGTGGGTGGGGGGGGGTGATGGGGGTATGGGAAGTCTGGTGGGAGGATGGGGAAGAGGGTAGGCTTGGGAACATGATTTTTAAATGGGTCTTCTTTTATTGTTTTCATTTTGAACCATGTCTGTATTATCTACTTTAAAACATAAAACTTAAAAAAAAAGGATAAAGTTCTGGGGTGACTTTAACGGTGTGAATTTCAGATGCGTGTCCAAGGGGTTCCATCAAAGGTCCTGGGGCCCTTTTACCTCCTTTGCATAATGCACTTCTGGAATTTTCCTCCTAACTTTCACCTTCCAGCCCCATGCCCCACCCCCACCCCCTTAGCTAACTTCCTCCGTCTGTGTCTCTCTCCCCGCCTCCTTCCCTTCCTCTTCCTCTCTTGCTCTCTTTCTTCCTCTCTTTCCCTCCTTCTCCCTCCCTCCCTGAAATACACTCTCTACAACAGGGGTGTCAAATTGATTTTCAATGGGGCCACATCAGCCTCCGGTTGCCTTTGAAGGGCCGAGATAAGTTCAGGACTGTATAAACGTAACTACTCCCTAACTGTTAAGGAGCTAAAATTACATTTGGCCCTTTGAAGGCAACCTCGAGGCTGATGTGGCCCCAGGGGAAAATGAGTTTGATGCCCCTGCTCTACAACGTATGTAATTGGTCACCTGTTTTGGTCTGTCTGTAGCAGTTGTTGCGTAAGAAGCAGAAATCCAATTTTTTTTTTTTATATAACTCCAGGACCAAAGGGAAACCAGGAGCCTCAAAAGAAACTCAGGTGCTGTTTCTCTTGATAGGGGACTCAAGACTTGGGAGTTTTAGCTTAAGGTACAAAGTTGTAAGTCTAGCAAGTAATGCTTACGTTAAAGCTTTTGTTTCAGAAACTACAGATAAGGCCCCTCCTGGCTCCTGGGAAACAGCCGGCCTCCTGGGGCACTGACAGGAGATTACCGCCTGGGACATCCCGACCTTTGCTCCGGGGAGAGCGGGCGACCACCCACCCTCCCCTGGGAACAGCTAGCTGCCCAGAACAGGAATGCTGCAGCTTCGCTCACCTGGTCCTCCCTGAATTTCAAAGCCCTCACCGCACCTTGTTTACCCACCCACCCCCTCCTTATAAAAGGTCTGGCCTGGAAAGAAAAGAAGAGATGGTTTGTTAGGGTAGGAGCCCGCCATCTTCTCGGATCAGCAGCCATCTGGATAAAGCGTCCGTAAAAGGTTCAATTGCTGTCATTGCTTATTGGATTTGGTGGTGTCTTTTCTGGTTGCACTCTGAGTAGCATGTGACCTCTTAGACGACAGAGACAGTCTTTTCCCACTTTGTGCCCAGTGCCTGGTGCGCAGTAGACGCTCCGTGAGTGAGGGCCGAACTCATTAAAATAAAATCACATCTTGACTTCAGAGTTTTGAAAATTAAATGATTAAATATATACACAGAAGCAGGAAACTGGTTAAGAGTATGGAATTGAAGGGCTAGGATAGGCAGACCTGGGCTCAAATTCCCTTTTCTGTCACCATCTGTGTGACCTTGTCCGAATCACTCCTCCGAGCCCAGTCTCCCTTTGTAAAAGTGCACAAGCGGGCACACACACAGTCTCAGGGGGTTAGGAAGACAGCTGAGTGGTTTTCCTGACGTGAAGACCTTGGCACAAAGTGTGACACCTAGAAGTTACTCAGCGTTCTCTATGGAACGTGTTAGAGCTCAGCAGGATGTCTAGCTGTTGTGCATCAGAAGTGCTTGTCGTGGGTCTTACACTTACAAAACCTGGAGGGGCTGCCACCCACCCAGAGAGGAACCGGGAAGAGAGGCTGGATCAGAAGCAGGACTGCCTCTCCAATTGAGTCCCTTGCCGAAGCTAACACTGGAAGACAAGAAAGTGGGGCTTTGGGGTCACAGGCATCATGCACCACCCGGTGACTAAAGCCAAGTGCAGCACTGGCTGGTGGCCGTGTGCTGGTCCTCTTGTGCACACGTCCCCTCGGAAGTGCAGCCCCGTGGGCCTCCCTCCATCCCATTCATTGCCAGCAAGAGACCGTTTTAGTGGGTGCGGTGCAGGGAGGAGGGAGGACAGAGGGACATGGGAGGATTGACAGGAAAGAACATTTGAGGACTGGACCAAACAGGTGAATGTTCTTAGTGCTTGTTAACTCACTGGGTTCTGGGACCCGGTGTGGCAGAGTGCACAGGTTTATTCAGTTTTATTCAGCTCAGCACCCTGTGGAAAATGAAACATCTAGTCATGGGGGTCAAGTGACTGCAGCTCCTCTGATGGGTCGTTCTTTTGGTTCCTTTAATGTCCAGCAGCTGTTGCCAGACTTGTTTACTGAGAGCAAATGGCAGCTGTCTGCAGGTACAGCTCTGGGGCTCCACACAGGGGCTCCTGGTGTGTACTAGGTGGTAGGGGCTGCCCAAGGTGATGGGAAGGTGCTGTTTCTTCTGATTTGGTATGACAATGGGCAGGGGTTTAGATTGGGAGCCCAAGGGATGGAGCAGCAGTTAAAAGGTATGAATGGGACTCAAAATGTCAGCAAGACTCATGGCACTTCACACTGGGCCACTGAAGGGTCCTTAATACAAAGACTGTTGACAAAGGTGTGAGGTTCTGAGAAATAAGAAGGGGTGGTCCAGGGACCTTGAGAAAAGCAAGAATGGGGAGCTCCTTAGGGGGTGAAGAGCAAGGGCAGGGGGTAGAAGGATGGAGAGGGTCACCGGAGAGGACCTGCGGCGTCATCGAAGGGACACAATCCATGCATAGTCACTCAACAGGAAGGGAACTGGAGGAACAAATAACCCAACCTCACTCTCCTTCCACCCTCCCTTCCTAGATCTTTCCACTTGCCGAATTTAACTGGAGGCCAGGGAGCAAGGGGCTGTTGATGCTGGCCACAGGGTTCACCTGCCGGGGGAGGGGTGGAGGGCAGGCTGCAGAAGGGGGCCGTGGATCTGGGGACAAACAGGAAGCATCTCGCACAGCCTTCTAGCTAGTCAAGTTCATTTCTTCTCCAGCTCTCAGTTTTGTTCATCAGTAAAACGGGAACACCCCCCTGCCTACCTTGCTGTGAGCATGGAATGAGATGACGTAGGTAAAAGGTTTTGAAAGACCCTGGAGGGCTTTGTGAATGCTGAGTACGAAGCTGCTGAACCTCTTGAGAATGAGGAAACAACAGTGTCACAGTGACCAAGGTACATCCCTCACTCCCCAGTTGGTGCCCCAGCCCTTCTTGGGACCCTGCTGTGTCTGTAGGGCTGTACCTGAGGCTGGGGGTGAGTTTGGGAAAGGTGGTGACAGACACACAGCAGCCACAACTGCTTCCAAGGCTGGCAGTATAATTAGAAGGCTACGGAGGTGCGTGCGTAGCCTCCTTTCTATGTATAGAAAGGTCTGACGAGAGCTGTGTGAACATGCACGCGGTCATGCAGCCACACAGACGCAGGGGGGCCACCCGGGTAGGGATGGTGGGAGCTGGAAAAGGCATTCAGGGGCGTGGCGCTGGAGCTGCAAACGGGGGCTGCAGGTGCCTGCCTTCTGATCTGTGGAGGTGGTTTTGCCAGTTTTTTCTTTCTAATTTAGAAACAGACCTCTTCCAAAAGATGTTGAAATATTGCGAGCTTTTTCCTACTTGTATCCTTGTTTTTTCTTATCTCCTGTGCTAGGCATGGTATTCTGAAGGCCCTCAAGAAGTGTTTGTTAAATGAATCAGTTTAAAAAAAAAAGCAAACCCACTATGGCATTTGTGCTGCTGTCATGAGTGAGAGGTGAGAACCCACGTGGTCCCAGTGCCTGCCCGCAGCAGTGGTCTCTATGAGAATTCTTCCAAGAGTGTCAGAGATTCCACCGTGTGCAGGAGAGGCCACAGCGAGTGAGCTCAGCAGATGCTTTTGAGAAGTGATGTGCATAAGCTTGGGGTGTGCATAGACTGCAGCCTTAGGAATGCCCAGGCGTAAAGCGACAGCTCTCTGGAAGACGTTTCGCATGTTACGAGCTCATGACACACCAGACATGCCTCTCCTAGTGTTCGCTTCTGGGGCTCAGTAGAAGAGAGGAGTATGGACAGTGATGGTCTCCCCACATAGTTGTCAGCTTATTGCAAAGCTCAAAAACAGTGTTTAGCACTTGAGGACTTGGTGCATAAACCTTCATAGTTAAGGGCTTGGGATGTGGCCACGAAGGGAACATTGAAGGAACACCGACCAGGCTTTGTGGGGTGTGGGGCTGCTCAGAAGCATGGCTCTGAGTGCAGGAATCACTGGCTCTGAGCCCACAGGGCACAGCCCAGGGCGCAGAGCCTGGAGCAGAGCCCAGGCTTCTTAGGCTTTGAGAGGAGTCTGTCGCTGGCAGGAGCCCTTGAAACAGGCTGGAGGTTGTGGGAGAAAGGCACAGCCGGAACCTGCTGTCAGCTCCCTGCGGAAGAAAGAGGAGAGCATCGCCCACGCAGAAGCATGCGGGCCACCGAGAACGTGCGTGTCCACCCTGCGCTCCCCGAGGCTCGGGGCTCCCAGTGACGGGGAGCAGTTGTGCCGCGTCCCACCTAAAACCCGGGCCGCGGGTGGTTGCGTGTCTCTAGGCCCTGGTGGGCCCTTCCTGTTGAATTTCCTTTCCATATTTGTTAATTGAGGTAAAAATTCACTTAAGGTAGAATTAACCATTGTAAAGTACACAATTCTTTTGGCATTTAGTACATCCATTTGCAATGTTGTGTGACCATCACCACCTAATTCCTAGATATTTTCATCATCTCAAAAGCACACCCGGCCCATTAAGCAGTCTCTCCCTATTGCCCCCTGCCCAGTCCCTGGTAAATGCCAGTCTGGGTTTTGTCTCCACAGATTTATCGGTTCTCGATATCTCATGTAAATGGAATCGTACAATACGTGGTCTTTCATGTCTGACTTTTCAAAAACTTGGTACAATGTTATTGGGGTTCAGCCATGTTGTGGCATATAACAGTATTTTATTCTTTTTATGGCTGAATAACATCCCATGGTGTGGACTTACCACATTCAGTTTATGCATTCACCAGTCGATGGAGATTTGGGTTGTTTCCACCTTTTGGCTATTGTGAATAATATGACATTTGTGTGCTCGGTTTCTTTGCATGCCTGTTTGCGGTTTGGGCGTACACGCCTAGGAGTGGAATTGCTTGCTGGGTCGTGTGGTCATTCAGGAACCAGAGAGCTGTTTTCCACTGCAGCAGCCCCATGTTATATTTCTGCCAACGAAGTGTAGGTGTCCCGGTTTCTCCACATCTTCACCAACATTTATTTCCCACTGAAAAAAGGTCCACTGTCCTCGTGTGTGTGCCATGGCACCTCATTGTGGCTCGGTGTGGACTCCCTGCTGCCTCGCTCCCTGTTGTGTCTGAACTCAATAGGAACACTCTGAAGCCACACCTTTTAGCCCTTGAGTGATCTGAGGATGCTTTAATTGGTAAGTTTTCACATGTAGATTTGGTTAGACTCTGAGTCACATGCAATAGGCTATTAGTTGCAAATAGAGCCTTAATAAATGCTCTTGAGTGATGGTGTGCATATGGAAATAGATGAAGATTTGTTTCAGAAGCCATAGTTGTTAAAACTATGTTATTAATGGAACATTACTTTTTTTTTTTTTTCTCTGAAGTTGTATTTTAAAGCCTGCCCTAGAAAACAAGTGAGACAAACAGTAAATCCCCTACTTCATGGGCTGGAGTATCTCCTAGCATGGAGCAGCCGAAACTCATGAGTTTCAGTCCCGACTCTGCTGCTGAGTGACCTTGGGCCTCAGCCAAGACTTCGGACTGGTATTCACTGGGAACACATCCCTCTGTGTTTCATTTCCCATTGGCTCTGGTGGGGGTGGGCAGAGGGTGGTAAACTCCTACAAGTGTTGGAAGGTCCCCTGGTAAACTCCAAGAAGAAGCCCACCATGAGCTCATTCTGATGACATTGGGAGGATCGCCTATATAAGCCATCTGTTTCAATATACCTGGCTTGGACTGAATTTTGCCTTCATTAGGGCCATTACCTCTTCTTACGTCAACTTCTTGAGGCAAGTGGACAAGGTAATGTGTGTCCACTTAGAGAAAGTTGAGCATCCCCAGAATAGGTTCATATCACAGTTGGATTTGTTAGCTGCAGAAACAGATCTGCATTAAAACAGAGAAATGTGGGAGATGATATGAAAATAGAAAGCATATATTGTATGCTACCTTTTTTGATAAGTAGGTTAGCTCTCTGGAATTCTTAAGTTTAGGAGAGAGAAGAAACTCACTAATGCAGCATCAGGGTCTTCAACTGACTCTGCCTGCAGAAATCGGTAACATTCTGAAATGTTTTTAATTGAGAGTTGAGACCGAATCTTTTTTTAAAAAATATTTTATTTATTTATTTTTAGAGAGAGGGGAAGGGAGGGAGAAAGGGAGGAAGAGACATATCAATATTTAATTGCTTCTCACACGCCCCCTACTGGGAATCGAACTGGTGACCCTTTGTTTTGCAGGCCGGCACTCAATCCACTGAGCCACACCAGCCAGGGCTGAATCTTTATACAATAAAATTTCAGTTCCACTCTGAAGACTAATGATGCCCTTCTCCTCCAGTGTGCTGCACTCAGCTCTCTCTGAGTTAATTGCTCAGTTAGGACAGTGTGTTCCTGCTGGAGGCTGCTTGTGGCCAGAGGGGTGCCTGCCTGAATGGAAATGGTCAGAACAACTGGTTTTCCCAGAGGTCAAAGAATGCCAAAATGATTATCTTACTAGAGAAAGAACACAGCTAAGGAGAGTTGATGGTTTCCAGGTGGAAAGTCACCAGAAAATTTCTAAAAATCTGTGGTCTCCTCTCTGCTATCTTCCACCTCCTCTTAGCAAGGTATAAGGCCAACCATTTTGCCAGAGAAATAAATTAGGCAAACAAATAGTCAGTGGATGAGTCTGCTTTAGATGTTTCTATGGTGTTTTTCTATCTAAAAGATGGTGTAATTCATCCATGTAATTCCATAGATGAATTACAAAGTCTTTCTAGTTATGGCCGTTAGCTTGAGCAGAGCTAGCAAGTTCTTTATTTTCCTCTCTCTGTAGGTTCCTCCCTCTGTGTTTTCGTAGATGGATCTCATCATTCCTCCGTGAGTCCTCACGTGCAGCCTGCAGTCACCCTGGTTTTGAGCTGTTGGAAACCAGTCTTGTGTATTCTGAAACAGATGCCATCCTAGCACTGGGGCATGTCAGAGAGATGTAGATCAAAGAACACAGCAGTGTTGAATGCATCTTCAGGAGGGGATTGAAGTCACTAAGAATGAAGACAGCACGTTGTCAGACAGTGTGGCAGTGAGTCATGAATGAAAATCCTGGAAACATAGGGGAAATGACCCAGAGGTTGGTGGGTGTCTATGACAAAGAGAGACAGGAGTGATAATCGACTGATGACATAGGCCCAATGCTGGAAAGTTTCAGGGCAGGGGAGAGAATGGTTCAGAAGCAGCAATGAGGAGCACGGAGTACACCGCCCCCCCCCCCCATTTTCAGGGATGGGGATGGAGGAGGGATGAGAGGGACAACCGTGACCCCTTGAAGCTACTTCAGTAGAAACAGGGTCCTCATAAGAAAGCCAGGCTTCCATTAGCAACTTCAGTGAAAAGTTGAGGGTAGGAGAGAATTTATGCCAAGAGACTAAGGGACATAGAGGGCGCAGTGGAGGGGTTTCAGGAGTTTGGAGGGAAACAGAAGAGATGACCCGCAGAGCCTTCTGGAAGTAATGATGGCCCCATGTGGAAGGTACAGATGATTAATGATGGTGGAAGGAAAGTCTTCCCCCTGCCTGCTTCTGCCTGTCCCTTCTCCACCAACTGGGACTCTGCCTGCAGCAGGTGTTGTGCCCTGTGTCTCCTGTTGAAAGTGGCTCCAGCTCCCGTGGCAGCGAGGAGAGGCAGTCAGCAGAGGAACCCGCAACCAACATCTTGAGATGGGACGGGACTTTCAGTCAACTCTTAACGGGTTGCCCTGAAAGAGACTTCTCCGATTTTCTTGTTCTGTTTGGATAGAGACATCTGGAGAAGAATCTTGGGGGAGCCTGTGCCGATTTCATGGACAACGTGGCCTGGGAAGCTTCTCCATCCCGTGGCCGTGACTAGCCCCTTTGGATTGTGACAGAAACTGTGCCAGTGGATGGAGGCTCAACACCAACACTCCAGCCAGATCCTTCTCTTAACCAGCCACTGCCGAACACGGGTTTTAAAAAGAAAAAGGGGGGAAAAAGAAGAATATGAATTGTATCAGGCGAGATGATAAACACTCGTCCAAAACATGGGCACACTCCAGACAGAAAATGTCTTGGTTTCCTTGTGCTGTCATGGCCTCCTTGGTGGCCCGAAGGGGACTCCCGCAGTGTGTGTGTGACAAGCTCCCGTCCCAGCAGGATCTAAGCAGAGCCTGTCCCAGTGGAGTCAAGCATTGCAGCCTGGAGCCAGAGCTGTCTTCCCAGCCCAATTTTTACTTTTCAGGATACATTCTTTAGCAAGAAGGCGTGTCTTGGCAATTTTCACCAGTAAAAAAAATTGCATAAGAGGGAGATGGGGGTCAAACCTGCCTGTTACCTCGTGGGTAACTTGCTCTTTCTGTTCTCTCAGCACTCATCCACCAACATTTATATTCCGAGCAATTGAAGTGGGGCTGGAAGAAAAATAAAGAAGAAAATAACTTCCTCAAGCCAGTCCAGGAGGAGCAGATTTCAAAGGCCCCAGAGGGAAGTGCGGGGGGTGGGGGCGGTGGATGCAGGGGTGACAGTGGTCACCATCAGGGGCTCTAGTCTGACCTTTTCCAGGTTCGGCTAACGAGGCCCCCGGGTAGTGACTTCCCAGGGTGAGTTGCCCTTTGGCAGACTTGTTAAAGGACTGAGGCTGAGATCTCCAAATATTTTTCCAAGGCAAACGTGGACGGGGGCCAGGACGAGGGTCAGCCGGCTGGGGGCACAGGGCAGGGTGGGTATCTGCTTGGGCTGTCACCAAGGGAAGGCTAGAGATGTCTCTGTCAGGAGTGGCCACTGGCAGAGACCCTGGGCTCCAATTCTGCACAATTTTGCTTGAGAATCTGGACTTCACACTTGCGTCATTGGCTACCTTGATCCTCATTTAAGCCCTTTGCGCTGTGTGTGGAGAACAACAGAAGTTGTGAAGGGGTTTGGCTTAATCGGGATTTCTCCGTCAGAGTCAACCTCAGGCCGCTTCTGCCTCCTTTCAACTTGGTGCTTCCCGGCCCTTCTTCCAAATTTGTGAAAACTCAGCTTGCCTTTCATTGCTCTGTCTTGCTTGATTCCCAGTGAACTGTTACTTTCAACTACACTTTCTATGTGGTCATTTCTGGGCTCTTCCTCCAAGAGTGGACTCTCCCTCAGTTCTAACCCACCAGCTGGAAGAGCCCTGGAATCAAGATAACATGAATAGTGAGACACTTGAAGACATTTTTAGCACATAGACTTCTCTCACATAAATTAATTAAAAATCACAGTTGATCAAGAAAAAAACCTTTTTGGTAATTCATAAAATATATTTACAACTCCTATGTATAGGTTTGGATCATCATAAATAAAGCATTTAATAATTATTTGGTACTGTGTAGTTTACAGACTATTTTAATGTTCATTATTTATTTGATTGCATAATGGTTCTACAAATTGAGAAGAACAGACATTAATACACCCATTTTACAGATGAAATTAAGGGCAAGGAGGGGGAATCATTTAAGCAGTAGGCACCTGAATTCCAGTCTGCTGACCCTAGGTCATAGCAACTGAAATAACTGAAGGAAAGATAAAACCTGCCCTTGTTCACAAGCAGCAACTTCCTGTGCATTTTCCAATCTCAGTATCAGGCTGGCAAATGTAAGTACTTACATAGATTACCGGGTGTAAGGTCTGCACATGGGGACGCTCCAGGTGTGGTCTACAGAAGCCCACAGAGAGCATCTGCGGTCGCGCTTTGCTGGGCAGCCCTGGCCAAGCCGCCTGACCTCTGATTCCTCTGTTTCCTTCACGGTGAAATGGGATTGCTGCTGCTGTCTGGCTGTTCGTTGCTGCACCCAAGGCAGCTGCGTGGATCCGATGGGAGAACAGATGCGAGGATGGTGTGTGGGTGTGGGTGTCAAAGCCATTGGCGTTTTTGTCCCTGCCACCTTTGGCAAGGGCCCAGGAGGGTGGCAGCCAGGCTTCTGCTGGGCCCCACATGTCTGCCCAGGGATGAGCTTTGCTGAGGGTTGCGTTTCTCCTGTAAAATGGAAGAGCAGACCACGTGAAATAGTCAAGTCTTCTGAGGACACTCACTCTCCACTCCTGTCCCCTTGCCCCTGACTCCTGGACCACCTTCCTGAGCTGGCGCTGAGGACGTGTCACTCTTTCTGGGAGATCATCGATAACGGCTTAAAGTGTTTCTTTCCCTTCTCCACGTGATATTTTCCCACCAACAGCATACTCAGGAACCTGGTAAGAATGTCTCCACATTGGCAAAATTTCGGAGTCACAGCAGGTTCCTTGGGGGTTAGGTGTATTTTTATTTTGAACTTTCGAAATAGCGCAATTATGGCTGCCTTGTACTAAAGTTGTTCCAAGGCTCAGACTGTCATGAAATTATGATATTACCATTGTATTGTTATGACAATACCTCTCTATTACCGTTACATCACACAGACGTGTGTCATCAATGCCACAGGTTATTTTTACTGCCACAGAAGTTACACAAAGCAAAATGCACCATTTAAGCATATAGTTCAGTGAGTTTTGACAGACATACAACCATGTAACCACCACCAAGTTAAGTTATAATTTCCACATGTCCCCTGCAGTCAATCCCCTGTCCCCACCCTCTGGCCCAGGCTGCTTTCTATCATCATAGACTGTAGCTTGTCACATACATGTATTCATACAAGATGTACTCTTTCATGTCCAGCTTATCGATCACATAGATTATGATGTAGGCTTCAAGCAGACAGAATCAGCTCATGAAACTCCTTCCCTGTGATTGCGACTGGGCTGCAGTTTGGTGGCATGAACAAACTCTCCACTAATGACAGTCTGTGTGACCATGGTGGCCGGGGCTGGTGACATTTCTGCTCTTTGAGTCAGAAAGAAATGTTTCTCATTTAAAAAATCTTAGTTATCATTAGCCAGTTACTAGCTGCCAGTGCGTGGCGAAGGCTTGCAGATGGGGAAGCTTGTGGACGCTCCTGCTTCCATTTGCAAACTCACGTTAACCTTATATTATGTGGCACCCACCTGTGTTGTTGAAAAGCTGGTGTGCCTGTAAACCAACTGTGGTTCAATCCGATGGCATTTATTCAAATTTTTAAATTGTAGAAGCAATGCGTACTCATCGCAGACAGTGTGAGAAACCAAGGGAGAAGGCCGGTAATTTTCCCCATCCTTTCTCAGGGAGAATAATATTACATTTTCAGGCACATTTCTTTTCAGTTCTTTTTTCCCCAGACATGGCCTTTTAATGTAGCTAAGGTAACACTTTACATAAAGTTCTGTACCCTGCTTTTCAATGTAATATTTTATTCAGAGCATTTCTGGCATTGAAAAATCTTCATAAACATAATTTTAAGTGGCATTGTATAGCTTACCTATAATATAATATAATATAATATAATATAATATATTCTTATATCATTCATTATAATTAATTATAATGTATAAAAAGTTTATACTTCAATAAATGAGAATTAAAAAGCACTAGGGCCCTTCCTTCGGAGAGGAATCTTGTTCTACTTTAGTGCATATGGAGAGCACTTCAAGCAGCATGAAGCTGTACCTGCTTGAGAGCTGGACGCACAAGCTGGCTGCTCTGTCGGACTTTAGCAGTGCCGAGAGTTCTGCCTCACCCTTCTCTCTGAGCCACGCAAGCCTGCCTGTCAGCACTGCCCACTCTCCCTGTGCGTGGCCTTAGCCAGAGGCTACTGGTGAGTCTCCATCTGTCGGATCCCAAATCGACAGAAGTGACAGGGGTAGGAGTTGGGAGTGGTTCTTCCTGAGTAATTTTGCTTCCTGAGTAATTTTGCTTCCTGATGACAGCTGATGAAAAATATGGGCAGTGAAATGGGAGTCAGTACTTTCTTACCATTCCCTTTGGCTAGTGGAGAGAAGCCTCCCTGAGAGATGGGTCAGCTACAAAGGCTACAGTATCGAGTGTCTGTATGTCTCTGTTGGATGCTCAGTGGCATTAACAGGACTCAAAAGATGCCCAAGGACAGGCTGATCTGCAGTAAGACCTAAAACCCACCCACAAGATAACCGTGTGGAGAAGAACTGAGGGACTCAAACAGGCCCTAAAGTGAACACAGAGTAATTATCTCGTCAACACAGTGATTCTCACAGTGGACGACACGGCAAATGCTTGATGTCTCGGTTCAATTCTGCTTCGCAAATATTTTCTGAGCACTGAGCTGGTCTCTGTGGGAAGCATCTGAAATGTGACTCTGAAGTAATGTGACTGATTTCTAAAAAACATGAATTCCTGAATGAATAGATTCCAGTGTGTGCTCTTCTTTGAGAGGTTAAATCTTTTTCCAGGGATGTTGTCACCTCTCCAAAATTTTCTAACTCCTCGCTTGGAGCTTGCCTTCAGCCTGCAGCATGTTTAAAACTATGTGTATACATCATGTGTACGTGTATAAAATATATATTGCATAGATTTAATTTTTAGAATCAGTTAAAAGCTATTTGAGTGAGTCCTGTGACTGAGATAGGAGTGCAGCAGGAATGATATTCTGCCCCTGAAAATGACGTGTGACCGTAGAACCCTGAGTTTTATTTTGGGAGGTGAGCTCCCTCACTTGCAAAGGAGGAGCTCCATGATACTGCGTGACAAGCAGTGTCATTGCGGTTAGTCAGTCTCAAAATGACCCTGAAGGAAAACGCTCATTTAGACATAAGAGCTCTGCTATGTTCAGAAACAGTTCTAACTTCTTTGATAGAGAGCCACACCCAGAAGAGGCTGTGGAAAAAATGTGGCAGCTGGACAGTGGGAGGTGGCATTCATCACTTGGCACTGAAACAGCACCCAGGTGATCTGTGACACAGTTGGGGAGCTGGGGTGCCCGACCAGGCTCCCCTCCCAGCTTTAACCCACCCTCAAAGGAGTAGGTTGTCCTCCTGCCAAAACTTCCGCTCTGCTTTTCCCCTTGCAGTTTCCTCTCGCTCTTTGTTTTACCTGGAGAAACTTTCAAGAAAAGGGCATTGAGCGGGTCTGTGCATGTCAGGTTTCTCTTGGTTTTGTGTTGTGGCAGGGCTAATTGTGGCAATGGGAAGAAAAGAAGGAAAGCAGTTAGCTAGAGAACTAAGTTCAGGATGGTTCCTTGGAGTAGGTGGGTGGGACTGATTTCAACTGCGTTCTGGAGCGTAGAGATGACACGCATTCCTTGAATGCTCGTGAACTTCTGTTTTATGTAATGATTACATGCTCCCTGTCCCATGGCCGCATCGTCTCCCACATTAGAACGCCAGGGCTGGAGCTCATGCAGCTCTTGAGTTCCCCACAGCAGGTAGTGGAGTGCCAGAGGTGCTCATCAGAGCCCACCTCCTGAGTCACCTCTTCTCTGACACCTTCCGTGACCCTCTCCAGAGGGAATTGTTACTCCCTGATTTCCATCTCCTGTTCTTTGACACAAACCCTGTGTCTCAGTGTGCTCAGGCTGTCGTAACAAAATACCATACACTGGGTGGCTTAAACAAGAGAAATTTATTTTCTCAAAATTCTGGAGGTGGAGATGTTCAAGGTCCAGGTGCTGGCTGATTCAATTCCCCCTTGAGGACTCTCTTCCTCTTTTGGCAATGGCTGCCTTTCTACTGTGTTGAAAGAAAGGAAGGGAGGGAGGGAGGGAGGGAGGGAGGGAGGGAGGAAGGAAAGAAGGGAGGAAGGAAAAAAAAAAGAAAGATAGGGCCCTGGTGTCTCCACTTGCAGGGACACTAATCCTGTTGGTTTAGGGCTCCACCCTTATGACCCCATCTGACCTTAATTACTTCTTTGCTCCAACTACAGCCACACTGAGGGTTAGGGTTTCAACCAACGAAATTTGAGGAGACGTCGTTCAGTCCATAGTCTCCTTGGAATACTCACTACATGTGCTGTAATAATCTGTTCATGTCTGTTTCCAGTAGACTATAGTTTTCAGGGTTAAGCACTGTGCTTAGGCATTGAGAATCCTGAAGGCTGATCTTGTCCTCAAGGAGCTTGTCATTAGCTGTACTAGTTTTTTATGGCTGCTGTGACCAATTACCACTAAGTGGTTTAAAATAGCACAAATTTATGGTCTTACAGTTCCATAGATTAGAAGTCCAGCAGAGATCTCACCAGGCTAAAAGCTCGGTGTTGGCAGGCTGTGGTCCTTCTGGAGGCTCTAGGAGAGAATCTGGTTCTTTGTCTTTTCCAGCTTCTAGAGGCTGCCTGCATCCCTCCACTTGTGGCCTCTCTTTCTCCATCTTCAAAGCTGGCAAAGTTGTACCTCTGTGACCGCTTCTTAGTCACATCTCCCTCTGACTCGGCCAGAAAGGCTGTTAAGGAGCATGTGGTGAAACTGAACCCATGCAGATAATCCAGCATAAGCTCCCATCCCAAGGCCCCTGATTTAATCATGACTGTCACGCCCCATCTGCCATGGCAGGTAATGTTTTCACAGGTTCTGGGGATTGTGGACATCTGTTAGGGGGAGCATTATTCTGCCTACCAAGTTCATGGAGAAGAGAGACATGTAGATTGGAGACAATGCGATGTGTCAAGTGCAATAATGAGAATCTGCTCTGGGGACCTATACAGGGAAGCGGAGAAGAGTGTGCAGCAAATGGTAGTTCCAAACAAAGCACTGGCAGCAAAGATTAGGAGGAGAAGGTAAGTGCCAGGGAGGCGGGATGGGCATGATTTGGGAACTGACTTGTTGGAGATAAAGCAGAGAGAGAAAAGGAACTAGATTGACATCCAGATTCTGGATTGGGACTGGTGGGGGGGCCTCTTGCTGAGGTAGGGAGCACACTGGAGGATATCTTTATTGGGATTCTTTGGTTGCAAGCAAAAATACAAATTGAATTAGGTGAGGCAAAGAGGGTGATTGTTGTAAGTTTTTGAAGGGAGGCTGGCTCATGGGACTTTCGGCAGCATTGTAGCCGAGCATCAGAAATGAACTAGGAGGACCCAAGTTCCATCAGGATTGCTGCCCGATTCTCCTCTGTTCCTCTCTATCCTTCCATCTTCTCTTTCCTCAAAGACCAGCAACTTTTGCATCTCCTCCTTGTCAGTGAGAACATTACTAACCGTACTTTCAAGATTTTATAGCCCAGATTTTACATATATCATAGTTCAGTCACTCAGACAAAGACAAATCTCTTTCCTCTCTCTTTTCCTCTTCTCCTGCCTCTCAAATTTATAGTCCTTGGAAAGGGCTCCAATTGCTGCATCTTGGGTTAGGTGTCCCCTGATGTATGAGGCTGTGGCCAGGGCACAATTAGTCACCCTTCCTGCCCTGCTATCTTCATTATGCTCTGGCTACCCATGTGGTGGATGGAGGAAGGATTCTCAGAAAAGGCATGCTGGGCAGGCTTGCTGATATGGGTCCAATTCAGTAGAAATGAGGATACGTTCTGTTTAATTTGTTTTTCTCTCTTACTTAAAAAAAGTTGAAGTCTAATTTACAATGGAATGCACAGATCATATGCGTTGAGTTTGATGAGTTCTCTCAAATGTATCCTCACACCCAAATCACTGTATAGAATGTTTCCATTACCTCCACAAAAGTGTCCCCTGCCTCTTGCAGTCAATCTGCTCCCCTCAAAGACAACTACTGCTCTGATCGCTATCACTGCAGAATAGTCTCACCTGTTCTAGAGCTTTGTATATGGAGCCACACAATATGTGCTTTGGCTTCTTTCAATCAGCACGATGCATCTGAGATACGACTGTGTCATTGCTGTATCAGAAGTTCATGCCTTGTTGCTGAGATTGTTTCACTGTATGTGGACATCCCATGCTTGATAGTTCATTCACTTTTTGATGGACATTGGGATTCTTAGTTTTTTTGTTATTATGGATATTTTTATACAAGTCTTTTTAGGACTGGAGGGAAATTTATAGCATTAAAAGCTGAGACTGAAAAAGATGAGTTAAGTTTTGAATAAGTTAAGGCAGAGGGACTTGTAGGACGTTCAAGAAGTGAGGTCAGGGCCCAGTGGAGGCCAGTCTGAGGCACAGGAGGGAGAGCCAGGCCAGCCATTCAGCCATGAATTTGCTACATTTAACCGAACGGGTCGAGAGGACATGGGCATGGTTGTTTATGAACCCTGTAGAGGGGGGTAGGTATGGAGGAGAAATAGCGTGAGGACTCTCAAAGGACAGAATGAGTTTGGTAGATTGGAGAGGGAAAGTGTGAGGGAGCAAGCACCACGGACTCCACCTTAGCTTAGGCGGGTGGGGAGGACGGAGTCGTTAAAATCGAATAGTTAGAGTTAGACTACGCAGGGCCTGAATTGGATGCCAGACCGCAGAATTCAGACTCCAACAGACTGGCCCCGCCTGGAAGAGCCGCGTTCTGGAGCGGGGCGTGAGAACGTGAGATTTCTTTTTGGGACGTGTACTCTGGGGACCGGGCACTGGTGGCCGCCGCTGATGCTGCTGACAGTGCCTAGTTGCTACCGGACGCAGAGCGTTCCCCTGGACTCCCAGTGTAGCTGCTCACAGGGAGCAATGTCGCCTGGGTGCCGACCCAGGCCTGAAACTTTGCCTCCGAGCCTGGGCAGTAGGAGACGGAGGCGGTGGCCTCTGGCAGCAGCTGGGAGGCAGTGCGTGAACACAGGGCGCAGAGCGGCTGTCTGGGAGCCCGGGGTCGGCGGGACAGCGGCGGGGCGGGGTCGCAGCCAGGCCCCGCCCCGCCCGCCCGCGCAGGCGCACTGTGGGCTGTTAGCTGTCAGGAGCCGAGCCGGGGCCAGCGGGTGGCGGAGCCCACGGCGGCGGCGCTGGACTGGGCTGGCTGAACCCCGCGGCGGCCTGCGGGCGGCGCGGGCAGGATGGGGAATCGGGAGATGGAGGAGCTGATCCCCCTGGTGAACCGTCTGCAGGATGCCTTCTCAGCGCTGGGGCAGAACTGCCTGTTGGAGCTGCCGCAGATTGCGGTGGTGGGCGGCCAGAGCGCCGGCAAGAGCTCGGTGCTCGAGAACTTCGTGGGCAGGTGAGCGCTGGCGCCGGGGGGTGGCGACCTGCTCTGGCCCTTGGAGCCCGACGGGGACCTGGGGCTGCTGCCGACTAGGGGGGGCAGAGCGGCGGGGGGCTGGGGCGCGGGCGGGGTCCTCCGCTGCGGGCATCCTCTGCCCCCCCGCGGGCTGGCCCTCCGGTCTGCCTTTCATCCTGTGATACAAAGCCATTTCCTCTGCGTCCTCCCGCCGGGAGTCGGGGAGGGGTCCGCCCCGGGATCGACTTCACCAGCCGCGCACTCCAGCCACGGGCAGCCAGATGCGCAGCGCGCGGGCACGTCCCAGTCCCTTGTCCTCTGGTTCCCGGCTCCACATCACATCCCTCCTTTCCCTATCGGCCTCCCGGAGGGGCTCGCTGGGCTGTGGGGTTTATCCCCCTGCCCCCCCCCCCCCCCCCGCGGAGATGCTCCGCTCCTCTCAGCCGTGTCTGCTGTTCGAGACAGTCGTCGCCTGCCCCTAGCAGGGGGGACGGGGTGCGAGGAGAAAGACCTTGTTTGTTGTGGTGAGGCTTCATCCAGCGATGCTTCCCCACCACTCTCCTCCCAGGGAGTCCGGAATAAAAGGTGGTGTGTTCGCGTGTGCACCTCTTCATCGCTCCAGGCGCATGCCAGAGAAACCGAGGCACAGGCTCGGAGCCCACGGGCGCACGGGACCTGGGCTGTCCAGGTGCCATGTCATCCCCGCATCGTCTCTGAACTGACCAGCATCTTTCTCGCCTTCTCTCTGCGCCCCCTCCCCCGGCCACATCTTCCATTCCCTGAGCTCTGATTTGCCCCACGAGTCTTCAAGATAACGGGCTGCATCTAAATTGTAGCTAGGGGTTTCTACGTGACTCGTTAACACAGAAAAAGCTAAATAATTTATTTTTGAATGGGGAATCAGCATTTCTTCCACCGAGCAGTTCAGGAGGGATTAAGTTACCTTAAGGGGCCTTGTCTGAGGAGTGCAGACGTTTGCTGAGACAAGCCCGTTTGGAAGCATCAGGAAAGCTGAAATCTGTTTCCAGATAGAAGGAAACAGCCCAGGAATAGGCTGGAGGGCGGGGAGGGGGGGGGGGCAATCCAGAGGTTGTGCTTTACTCTTTATTTGGCTGGTTAGTGGTTTGGGATTCAGAAGGATCCTGACCTGTTCCTTTTTTTTTTTTTTTTTGCTAGTATTTGGTGATGATTTAGATACTCCCACACCTCCTTTGGGACTGTTAGTATCTGTAAAGTGCATTTGCTGTTCTCTCAGATGATACTCTCTCTGATGGCACTGTTTCGTCGCCCCTCCCCCATATGAATTAAAAAGCCAAGAAACCTGATAAAATGCTAAAATTGCTGACATTTGGTTGGCGTTTTTGAGTAAGTCATTTAATCCCTTCATCTTGGTTTGATCATTTATTTAAGTGGTGAGAAAAGTGACGATAAAACATTTTGCCTACGTCATCATAGACCTGATGAAGTGTTGGAGGAATATACATTTCACACAGATACATACCACAGTCACATACTTGAAGGTTTTTACTGTCTTTGATTTACTGCTAATGAAATTCACTAAGTTTAAAGCAGTAGCCACAGGAAAAATGATGTTTGATGACAATGTATTTTTGGGTTTTCAAACTCTAGAGCATTTAACATGATGCCTTAATAGCCATTTAACTACCTTTGTTTTTTAAACAAATACTTAAAGATTAAAATTGTAATTTAAATTCAGTTATAGATTTTTATGCTTCATTCGTGTAGTTTATTGGATGAGCCCGTGTTCTAAATACATTGTTGGTAGCAAGAGCTTTCGAAGCTAATGTCAGTTTTATGCACACATCTTGATTCTCTTCTTTAGGTTTTTATATCCTAGCACACTTCTTAAGGCCATAATAAAATTGTGCAGATTTCCCCTCATAAGCTATATACTTTCGAAATGAGAATTTAAAAAAAGGAGATATGGAAGAATAAAATATTTTAGTTTGAACATTTTTCATGGTAGAATGAAAAATAGGGATATTATAAATATTCTACAAATCAGAGCATTTATCAGATACATTAGTAATGTTACACTTTTTAAAGTTTTACCAATAATTAATCACTGTCAGAATGGCAAATCAAAGAAAAGGATGAACAAAGAGGGAAAAACTCATTTAATAAATATATAAAGGGCTTATTATCTGTGGAGATGACACCTGCCTAGCAGAGCCTATATATTAGGAGAGAATTTAATTAAAAAGGTCATTTGATTTTAATAAAGGTTTCGGTCATTGAATTATTGAGGAATCTAATTTCTAATTATAAACCAATCTTAGAGGAAAAAGGAGTTCTCTCCTTTAATAGGAGATTCGTCTTAGGCAGAAAATCCTACCCCGTTCCGTTGTAGCCTTTTATCTTTTTATTATCCAGAAGTTTTGCAATAAATATGAAGGATTTTTTTAGGATAAAACTTCCTTTTTCCCATGTTCTTAAGACTGACCTATGTGCAGTTAATGAATGTAATTACAAAACAAGGGGACGTTGCTTGTGTAAATTAATAGTGCTTGCTCACCGTCTCTGCTTGTTCTCTTCAAAATAAGGATGGATTTTCTCAATATTTGACAATCCACGTTTAGTGGACTAACCGTATCTTCTCCTCTCAGATAGAGTTTGTTTATATTGATTTTTTTGGATGCCACTGAATGAATTTGGATGTGAATGTGTTTACTTCATTTAGCTGTAGCTATAACATTCAATTTTGGGGTGACAAGTTTGAGACTGTCATGAATAAAATGAGTCATGAATGAGCTACTTGTTTGTGATTTTCTTGCTGCAGTGATGAATTTACATATTAATGTGATATAGCGTGAGTAACCAGATTGTTCTTTTGGTTGTTCTGATGAGATGTATGCTGGCAGTGAGAGGCAGCATAATGTCTAAAGAATAGAGGCTGAGACTCATGGTCTGGAGATAGGGGCTCACTTGCAGGCTTGGGGTCTACCCATCGGTCTCATTTGTATATGGAGAAATTAAAGTTATTCAACTACCTTTACATTCAATTTTTTTTTTTTTTACAGTGCAGTGAGATGATGATGATGATGACAGTTGACACTTTTTGAGTGTTTGCTCAACCTCAGGTCCTATCCTAGGTGCTTTTGCTTGGGTAACCTTATATAATCCTTCTAAAACCCCAGAGAGGAAGGTGCTCTTATGAGTTGCATTTTGCAGAAGAGGCCGTTGGGATTCAGAGAGTCTGAGTAGCCTGCTAAAGGCTAATTTAACATAAAAATGCTGAGATTCAGCAGGAGGTGTCTGGGCTCTGTACCTACGTTCTCAGACCTGCGGGGCATCTTGCCTCTGCCTGATGGAGACTTGCCAACACCTCTGATAAATGCTTTTCACTTCTTTCTTTGACCACACTGGAATAAATAAGAAGCTGCTATATTAATAATTTTATTCATATTTATTTATGTATGTCTACCTTGCCTTCTCATTTCACAGAGGATTTGAAGCAACTCCTTAGGCAAAAGCAACATTAGAAGATAAGAATATTTATTTACTGTATTAGACATCCTTGAAAGGAGCTCTAGAATGTAATTGGGTTGTTTATTTATCTGTGTTTGAATACATAAAACTTGTTTATAGAGGTGTTAAGTGAAAACTGTACTAGTTGCTAATGTGCAAATGCTTTTTAATGATATACTTGTTAGAAACATTTGTTCTTCAATGCTAATTATATAGACAGAGGATGCCACATTATATTGCTCTATGCTGAGTGGTGAATAGACTTTCAATTTGGCACAAAAAGAATAGGTTTTGCAATTATTGGGGACCAAATAAAAGACTTTTTGCAAAGATTTTATTTATTTATTTTTAGAAAGAGGGGAAGGAAGGGAGAAAGAGAGGGAGAAAAACATCAGTGTGTGATTGCCTCTCAAATGCCTCTGACTGGGGACTTGGCCTGCAACCCAGGCATGTGCCCTGACTGGGAATCTAACCAGTGACCCTTTGGTTCGCAGTCCAGCGCTCAATCCACTGAGTCACACCAGCCAGGGCTAAAAGATTTTTTAAAAGACTATGTTGAAGGGAGTTCATTTCAATGTGGAAATGTCAAATAATGTATATTTATTTAGTTTTGAGGTTCCTAAAGATGGATTTGTTGATTATCAAATTAAAGTTGTTTTGTGGGAGAACTTTAAAAGTGAGCCATTTGATGCTGTTGATGAGTGGACATGACCAGATAATTTTTTAATAATCCAAAAGTCAGTTATATGGCTTCGATAGACACTAATCCATTCTTAAATCCTTTGATTTCAAGAAAGTATTTAAAAATTGAAGGCTTAAGTGAGAGTTCTCCAATTGTAAATGAGATTAGGCACAGAAGCATTAATATTAGTAAAACTTAATTCAGAAATAGGTTTATATTGAGGGACAAGATTTTTTAAAATATCAAAGCATCTGAATTGGTGAATATTTTTTCAACAAATGACTTCCAAGTATTATCACTACTCGGTAAATGAGTGCTATCAATTAAAATGTGATAATTGTTGAAAATCATCCTTCATGGTACCTGAGACTCTATTTAAATAAAGTATTGGGAACATGAACTTCTAAAATTCAACAATACATTGCTAAAACCTGAAATTACAAAGATATTTTTGCTGAATTAACATTACATCATGTACTTTTAGGTTATCACAAATATGTGGTTGGATTTAATTATCACAGTCAACTTAATTTTTTTTATTAATAGCCGAGAAGCAATACAATTAGATGAACTGCCCTGGATAGGCTGTCTCTGTTTGAGAATTTACTGTCATAAATAGATGTTTAAAGAATGGACTTGATTCACTTCTTTAAGAATGACGTTGGGCAGGTGGTTGTTCAGAAGTCCAGAGGAATGGAAACTTAATAGTCAGCTATGCTGGGGGGTAAGCTATTGGCTTCTCTTTCCAAGGAATACACATTTAATATATTAGGTGGGGTTTTCTTTTAGGCAGTACCTTTTGTTAGAGCTAATAAGCAGAGTTAAGCTGTGATGTTTGACTTATTATTATGTTTTATTTAATTTTAAGAGAGAACTATAAGCAGTTAAGAGAACTAGATGATTTTTTTCCTTTCCCACCAGAGGCAAGTCAAGAGAGGCCCAGGCTAATGTCCTGTATAGAATGCCCAGCTCTGTCTGTTTTGTAATTTCTCACACTCTCAGCATTAACTTAAAAACTCTAATATATTACATTATACTAAACACATTTCTATAAAGTGGGAGGAAGGGAGGGTCAGTGTCTGTTCAGCCTCACTGGGTGGCAGGCATGGACATTATTCCACACTTTCTATGCCTTCCTTACCTTACCTGTTTTCACCTCCTCA